>LPNX010458516.1:671492-734329 GCA_001517045.1 Pseudotsuga menziesii | reverse complement strand
GATGGCATCAGCCCTGATCTGATTCCCTAGTTATCAGTAACCGCTCGAACCCACAGGAATCACATAGGTTAGCGGTATGGGCCTCAGGGCCTAAAAGGAAGAGGATATTACAATACTTGATTATCCCCACTCTAAGTATCTTTTTCATTTTGTAGATTGTTCTTTGTTGATCTTTATTATTTTAGATATAACTTTCTATGGTTATTCTTGTCAATAGAGGTGGTTTAATCCTTAGATGTTCTTTGATGCATTATCGAAAACCTTGTAAACTGGGCTGTAGATTAAGAGGTGATCGACGCGGTTTGTAATCTACCAATCTTTGGTTAAGCATATAACTAGGTTTGGGATTAGAGTTGAGTCGGTTGGCCGTTTTTCATCCAACAAGAGATGTGACCACTTGAATTACTTCTCTCTTAGATTGCTTAAGAACATAATAGGTTGATGAAATGCCACAAATACAAGAGGAGAAAGGTGTGTATGAGTTGTTTTTGACAGGAAAGTAGCATCAACTCAAGTTTGATGACAACAAAACAAGGGCATTACAAGTACTTGAATTAATTCATAGTGATGTTTGGGGTCCAATGAAATGTCAATCTATTGAAGGTGCAAAATATTTTGTTATCTTTATTTCTGGTCTTTCAGGAAAGTTTTGGGTTTATTGCTTGAAAAATAAATCAAGTTTTTGAAACATTTAAACAATTCAAAGCTATGGTTGAAAATCTACTAGTGCTTGTTTTAAGGTTTTTGCAGGGTGATTATGAATAGAAGTAGTTTAGCGACTTTTACTAAGATCAAGGCATCATAAGACAAACACCACTTGCATACACATACTGCAACAAAATGTTGTAGGGAAGTAGAATAATAGCTCAATAATTGAGATCTCATATGTATGTTGAAAGGAAAGAAATGAGCAATCACTTGAGTAGAAGTGGTTCAAGTTGGACTATTTTTGTTGAATACCAAATCATGCAAAGGTGATTTGTTGTGTGACACCTTGGAATCTTGGTGGAGGAAGGCTTGGGGTATCCATTATATGATTCTTTGGTTGCTTGTCATATTCTCATGTCCCAGATAAGAATGGACATAATTTGGGGGCAAAAAGTAGGAAGTGTTTATTTATTGGTCACAACACTAAATTAAATGTGTTCAATTTATATGATCCTACAATAAGAGGGTTGGAATTAATAATAAAAAACTCCTATAACTTATAGGAAAAGGGGAAGAGAAGAAAAATAAAAATATGCAACAAAAGAAGAAAAAATAGGATTGGAGTTAGAAGCAGCAAAATAAATAATAGATAAGATAAGATAAGTTTAATAATGTCCAACTAATGATCACAAAAGTAGGTCAATGGGACTATCGAGTACAATGATATCATTACAAAGCAGGAGTACCAAATGGTCTCCTATAAAAGTCAGAAGATAGGAAAGAAAAGTAAAGTAGAACAAAGTGTGAAGTCTATGCTAGGTCATGAAAAACATGAAAACCCCTCAACCTTGAGCATGGGAGAGTACATGGGGGTGGATATGTACAAGAGTAAACCCTTGACCTCAAGTGCGGGAGACCACATCGGGGTGGATATGTACAAGAGTAAAAGATCCAAGAGAAAGAAGATCTAGAAGTAATAAGGTAGGTATATTATGGAATAGACCCATCTCTCCTAACATCTGAGGCCAAATGAAGGAAACTCAAAATAGTATGTTGTCTAAAGGAACAACTACTGGAAGACTTGGGCCATCTGCTATGTTGTTGTCGAGAGGAGGTAGCTCGTCGTTGAGGCCTAAGGGGTCTCATGGGCCTCAAGGGGAGGGATATGGTCTTGTTATGTTGCTGGGATCTTGAGAGATGGGGTAGCGTCTCACGGGTATGTATCGATTATGAGGTTTCAAATGTACTATTATTGGTCTCTCTTAGTGCTCTTTCCTGAAGGTAGCATTGTGAAATAGGAAGTAATCCACTGGGTTGAATCTGGTTGAGTTGAAGGCTGAAGAATATGGGCTCATTGTAGGGTGCAAGGCAAATATGGCAACGAAACTTGAGTTGAAGGACATTGGCATGATGCATTACTTCTTGGGGTTGGAGGTTTTGTAGAGATTGGGGGAGGTTTTCCTAGGGCAAGGTAAGTATATAGTTGAGATCCTAAAGAGATTTCAGATGAAGGTCTGCAAAACAATGGCCATGCATACAATCACTAAGCTGAAGGAGGTAACAACATCTGATTCAAATTTGATGGATCCCACTTTGTACAGGTAGTTTTGGTATCTAGTCAACGCTAGGCTAGATATATGTTTTGTAGTGAACATCTTGGCTGATCTCATGGTGAAGTCAAGGAAAGAGCATTGGTTAGCAACAAAACATGTGCTTAGATTCTTGATGGGCAACGATATCTAGGAGTTTGTGAAGTGAAGTTGGATGGGTATCCAAACTCAGATTGGGAAGGTAGTGCATTAGATAGGAAGAGCACCTCCAGGTGTTGTTTTAGCTTGGGATCAATGATGATATCCTGGTTTAGTTGGAGGGAGGCTTATGTGGGACTTAGTTCAACAGAGGGTGAGTATATGGCAACTAGTAGAGCAAGTTGTGAGGCCATATGGCTTCGCAAGTTACTTACAAGTTTATTTGATTAAGGGTTGCATTTGACGGCGATTTATTGCGATAATCAGAGTTGTATTAAACTCCCTAAGAATCCAATTTTTCATGATAGGTCTGCTACCAACTAAGTTGCACCTAGTTAGACTTTCAGGCGAGCTGACAAAGTTTGAACATGCACACTTGTTTGTTTATCAGAGTTCAGAAGTCTGCGAGGCTTCTTTGGCTAGGTTTTTAATTTTTTTTTGTAACACATGTTCATACCCCCTTGGGGAAATTATAAAAAATGTGCTAGCATGGTCAATTTTGTAAACGACTTGGCTTCCTAGACTTAGACATCAAGCGGACACTCCAAAGTGTTTTTTTGGTTGGTAATTATTTGTTGTTGAACAAACGACTAATAATTTTTGAGTTTTTCACTCACACCTCCAAAGTTGGGGTAGTTGTCTTGGTGGTTAGGCCTTAGGGGGTTATTAGAGACTACGTGTCAACGTTTTTAAACATGCTAGGCATTCGAATTAAGTCGTATGAACATGAGCTAGGTCCCCTTAAATTTTTTTTCAATTCTGAGAAAAATATATTTTCCCACAAAATTAGGCCATTTTTTAATGGTTTGAAAGGGAAACTTCAAAATGTAATAAAAGTTGGGTCCATAGTTCGTTTTTGGTGCGTAGATGCTCGTTTTCACACTCAGAGCATCCTTTTTACTCCAGAGGCCACTTTTCCTATGTTTTGTGCGGCTAAATCATCTTGTAAGGTATTTTTTCTCCAAAAGAGCTTCAAAGAGTCATTTTAATGCTAAAGATACAACAAAATGACACAAAATGACAAAGTCAAAAGTAATGTGGGGACATGTTTTGAAATTCAATGAAGGGGGCTAGTTTGTCTCATGTGACGGGCGACTAATCCCAAACTTAAAGCATACAATTTTGATTGAGTTTTGAAAGGTAATGAAATAACTCAAAGTGAGGATGCACCACTCCATAAATCTCACGGGTCATGCATGGCACATAAAGGCTTGCGTGTTTAAAAGTCAAACTGTGGATAAAATGGCACATATGAAATAGACTTGGAGTGGGCGAATCAAACTTTGGAAAATAAAATCGCATCCCCCTCATGGCCCTCACGTGTGGTTGAGGTGGCGTGATATGTTTGGGTTGTTGAATATTGGAATGTTGACGCATATCTATTATGGGAGGTAATGCTTCCACATGGTGACCACAACTAAAGCAATCCCTCAAATCGTAGCAATCAAACTCAAGCTTGTTCCTTTATTTGGTGTTGTGATGTGGTGTCATCTCATGTGTTGTTATGGTGTCATCTCACGTGTTGTTATGATCGCTTGTTTGGTGAGGGATGCATTTCTTGATTGAGATGTGGCACCCTCTCATCCATTTCAAATCTCACACATCCCTTTGATTTCTCAAAGACTCGAGCTCAACTCTCACTTGATGATGCACCCCCCTTGGGCTCCTTTTTGATATTTAAGCAAGCTTCTTGCTCTTTGTTATTCATGGCCAGAGAGGAACAAAAGGTTGTTGAGCTGTATACTTGTAATCTTGTAGTATTTTATGGAATAAAAGAAGGCTTTGGAGACAAATCTCTTGTGTTGAGCATCATTGTGTGTGGATGATTATTGCTTGGTTTATGAGGTAACCAGTTTTAGCTTCTTTTCGTTGTGCATTTCTTTGGTTTGGTGTGGGCCTACAAGGGGAGCTATATCCCGGTAGGATAAGAGATTGTTCTAGTTTGATCCATGCTCTTATTGTTTGATGGTCATAGATCTCTTAGCTTGGATGTACATTTTGTTTAATTGCATGGTTTCCAAGTTTGTACTTTCGACAACACCTTTGCTTGTAACCTTTTCTTGTGCAAAGATTTGTAAGTTGATGCAGGTATCTAGCTTGAAGGGATGGTTGATGTTGGTTGACTCCTCCAACTTTCAAGCAAATTTTGAAGAGCATAGTCCCTTTGCTTTCCACTTGCAGACTCCACTGCCCAACTATTCCTAGGCTTCCAACATTCCTTCTCTCTCTCTCTCTCCTTCAATTTAAATCAAACTTTCCCTTTTTGTTACGGTTACTAACATGCTTTAGTGAATTAGTATTTATTTCAAAAGAATATCTAAAGGCTGATTTATTTAAGCATGTGTCTAGATCTAGAAGCATAAAGTGATATTTATGAAGTAGATCTAGTTTTTTTTAAGTACTTGTGCATTATTTCTATCTTTCAGTCTTTAAATGTTTTATGTTTTTAACGTTATATTTAGCACATTTGGTGCAGGACATGTGGCTTGTTTTTGTCTTTTGTTGACATGATAAGGGGAAGTGTTGTCGGAAAATTGAAGATCTAGGCCATCAAAGGCCTCCCAAAACTACCTTCTTCTTTCCTTCATTCCTAAAAGTTGTAAGCCTTTGGATCCAGATCTGTAAGGACCAAAGGTGACCACCATTTTTATTTGTAATATAATAATAATACGAAAAGCAAGTGGGCTTTCCAAGTGCCCACACCCCATCCCCCCTAGGGGATTCGTGTCCTCTCCTTGATGGTTTGCTTTTATGTTCTTTCTGTATCATTATGGCTTTAGAATAATTTTGCTTTAGTTAGATTGTTTTTTCTTTATCTTTTTGTAAAAGTAATCAAATACTAACCCGGCCTTGATCTCTCGAGTACGACCTTCAGGCCTGAAAGAGACTCTTGGCTATAGTAATTAGTTTCACACTGTGCTTTCGTTTTCACAATCTCAAATTGGAATAAACATCCGCCATTTTTGTGTATGCTCTTGCCCATCGCAGGTTCACCTTGATCTTTGGGATAACCAAAAGTGGAAGTGTGCACTTTATAATTTTTCGCATCTAACAAAGCAACTCATCTTAATAAAATCAACTATCCCTTGAAAGCATACGAAAATCCGGTGTACACGAAGTTTGTCATCTGTGGGCAAATTCTTCGAAGAAGGCAGGAACAACTAGAAAGTGACCGCGGGGCCCCATCAGGCTACACCCTCGTTTGGTGTGGTGTTGGACACACCCCTGTGACTCCATCTAGCCCACATCTTGCGAGGAGCCACTTCTGTCAAAATCTAGACACATTCCCTGTATCTCAGGGTATATTGGGAATCCCTTTTCCCCCTAATCCACTCATCTTTTAATAATTAAAACTGACCAAGCACATTTGCAAAACACCCATCACAACAACACTCCTTTTTCAAACTCCATTTGGCAATGGTCTACAACATACAATCATTTTACTTAAAGTGAATCTTATGTGGATGGATTAATTTGTATTTCATGTTGTTGAGTTAATTTTCTTTTGCAAAGTCTTGTTTCAGTGTTTCCTTTCAAACTCCTAGACTAATTTCATCTTTTGTTTCTTAGCTTAAAAGCCTTAGATTCTTTTATAGGGACCATCCCCCTTGGCTTTGTTAGGAGTTGGCCTAGGCGGAGGAGTTGAGTGTTGAGTGATAGTATCTCAACTTGAGACTTGCCCCCAAGGATGCACTTAGTGGCTTGACGATTTCTACCATGCCAAACCCCCCCCAGGTGCGTGGAAGGCGACAACAAGGTCCAAGCACATTGAGATCAAATATCTCTTTGATGGAGATAGTATTCAGAAGGGAGCAGTAAAGCTCCAGTGTCTACCCACAGATCAACAAGTTGTTGATATTTTGACCAAGCCCTTAACAAAAGGGAAGATTGAATCATTCAAAGACAAACTTGAATTGGTGCAGAATTCCTTTCTCGCTAAGAGGGAGTGTTGAAAATTGCAACCTGGATAGGAACTTTTGTATAGGTTTAATTTCAAACACGCAAGAAGATGTCCAAGACAGTTCTATTTTGTAATTCATTTTATTAATAAAGTGAAAGTCTTATAGTTAGTTGTTGAGTCGAGTAAAGTGTATTTTCAATATATTAGTGATTTAGACTAATCTCAATAGTACATCTCATTGAGAGATTAGGGCTTTGGTACATTAGGATTTTAGCTAAAGTGTAAAGGAAAGTCAAAGGTAGAGGGTTAAGACATTCATTATCTAGTCAAAGACATTTTGACTAGGCAAATTTAGGGCATTATAGAGGAGCGAGTTCAACAACCAAGCCGAAATCAGCAAGCAGACGACATCAACAACAGTCCATAGCGTTGTATGAATAGATTTGTACATTCATACATACATGTTTGTAGAGTTGTATTGAAGATGTATGTATAGTCATACGAACAACTTATACACCAGGTAACAAGCAACAAGTGGTTTCTTGGTTTTTGGCATGTAGTTTCTTTGGTAACGTGTGTAGATTTTGCCCTATTTGAACTATTAGTTTTACAACTTGTGGAGGTTTCCTTATAAGCTTTGGTTTGTTATTTAAAAGCTGATTTGAAGGAGTAAATTATTTGTACTGTGTTTATGCTTTCACTATTAATTTTCCAAATATATGTGTGATTATTGCTATGTGAAGAATTTAGTATCTATAAATTAAATAACAACTTAATTATTTGAGAACATAAGGACAACGTTCAACTAAGGTTAGAAAAATTTACAGGTGAACTGTTTAAGTTGGTACTATTTGATGGATTGCAAGTTATTTGATTTATGCTTTAGTTTTTGGGGCAAATGTAGAGTGCCAATTTTTATATTATCATATCCGACGAGATGAATTGGTGGATAAACTATTGCTTCTAGGTTATATGGATTGCTAATGCTGTTTGCCAAATTTTCTCAAGCAGTCGAGTTTTCTCGAGTCCCTAGCTAGTCAAGGTTTTCTCAAGTTTGAGTCTCACAACTTTGATGTGCACTTTAGTTGGAAAAACATGCAAGAAGTGTTAATTGGATTTAAGTAAAGGATTTTAAGTTCAATGATCTTAACACAACCTAACTCTAAACTACCATTTGAGGTGGAGGTGCATTCATTTAGTTACATCATGTGTGTTAGGCTAGCTCTAGAGTAACACTGATAAGTAGCGTTGTGTTTAGATACATTTTTTTAACATTGTGTACATACCCAACTAATGATGAGATGCATGCAATACCTAGCTCGTAACAAGATGTACAAGATAACAAATTCACAAGTATGAATATTTATGCAGTTGTGTAAGATATAAAGAAATGGTGATTCTAGTTTTTAAGCAAGAATAATATAGTTTATATTGAGCACAACCCATTGTAACAACTGTAAATGTAGTTGGAGTAACAAAAAGGTTGACCTATAAAGTGAGTTTCCTACTTGCAGGCAGTCAATGACACAATTAGAGTAAGAAAAAAGTTGGCCTCTAAAGTGAGTTACCTACTTGTAGGAATTCAACATAGTCATTTGATAGTGAAAGGGGGCAAAAAAGGGGCTCATTTCTTGTCTTGATGTCGTTTACAACCTTAAGCACCTTGATGAAGTTAAGGTTGATTTTGGTTATTTGGATTTATCAAAATGTAATATATTGATGAACATTGTATTGACATCATTTACTTAATAAGCTCATATTGATATTGGACATAATGGAGGAGCTCAAAAGGTATCATCTTGAAGAGAAATTGTTGTACAATTTTAACACAATGTGTACCTAGATCTTGATGCCTGAAATTGTTAATGGAAGTAGGCTCATTCAAAATGGTTGGCCAAGTTGGAGGAAGAAAAATTTGGTCAATTTTGAGAGGTACTCATACTGGAGTATGATATGAGATGTAATGAAGTTTGAAAGGGATGCTCGCTGTGTAACGTACTAAAATTAACAAATCAGATGTTGGGACTCTTGACATCACTGCTTGTATTGGCTAGGTCTTGGAAGTTGGTCTAAATGGGCTTCTTGGGAGTTTGTTGATTGCCTCAAAACAAAACGAGTACATTTTATTCATTGTTTAATTATTCAACATAATCGCTCTAGTAATACCAAATCCTAAAAACCATAAAAGGGCACTAGATCACAAACATGTTTGTAAAGCATAATTGAATGAATTTTGAACTGTTGACAACCTTTATATACTAGACAAGGATAATAGATTTCTTTGTGATTTACACAACTTTCATCGACAGCTAGATGGTCAAACATATCAATGGACAAGATTGTGGTCTAATTGCATGGAATGCAGAGCTTTGTGTCCCCATGTATCACCATGTCTCCCCAAGTATTGGAAATGTAAAGTGGAATATGTTAGGAAATGACTTTCCAAAAATGGTTACTTCAAGGATCTAGTAAAGATAAGAAATTTGGGTTAGTTTTCTTAGGAAACCATATGAAATAGGGGAAGTTTTAGGAAACAAGGTCTAGTAATGGGAAGAAAATTCCAAGTAAAATCTATAATCTACCTATTAAATTCATAATTTTGTTCAGAGAGAGAATCAAAATTATAAAACACAATTTATATCTTGAATCTAAATGCAAGAAAAAACAATATCATTGGCAAAGTAAAACTTGAAGATTTAATGTTCATATGAAATTTTATTTTTTCACAATTTATAATTCAAGGAAACAACATCATAAACGCCAAAATCCCTAATGGAAACTTTGTGGTTCAATTCTCAATTCCATTGTTTCTCAAGGGATAAATAGAGCTTAAGATCATCATCATTGTCATCATCATCTAATGGCAATGCAACATGAGCTTCTTTCTTTAATTGTAGGTGAACACTATCAAACATACCTTTTTTGGTTGGCAACCTTCTCATCAAGGCATTGTGCATTTTTAGTTAGAATTTAAGAGTGATATTTTGACCTAATAGTCACATTATACAAAATTATATGAAAGATATAGTGAGAAGATAAAGGATAGGTAGAATACAAACTTTCATGTCTAATGAAAAGCCAAAGGTCAACTAGAATATTTAGCAATGTATCTGTGCAAAATATCTACTTTATAAATAATAGATCTCCATCTTTCTTTGCTACTTTCTTGTCTTTGTTGTATCTTGGTGTGATTGTAAAATTCACTTTTTATTGTAGTGTTAGAGCTTGCAAACACACAAGTAGATTTTTGAGATTTTTGGAAGCATGGTAGTAGAGGGAGGGCATCTTTGGTCAACGATGTCGATGTATTCTTATTAGTTAAGGAGATAACTTTAACATGGTTTGTAGTGATATTATAGACTATGTCACAACGTTTGGGTTCGACAACCTTTATGTTCGATTCAGATTCGAATTTTTTGATGAGGTTCGAATGAGGTTCGGTGATGAGGTTTGAATGAGGTTCGGCATTAGGTTCGTCAATATACATATATTCAAATTTTAAATATTTAATAAAATTAACTTATATTTTAAATATATTTTTAGATTCTATAAATAATAAATAACATCTAATACATTTATATATAAAAGAATATTTACTATTTACTATACACAGATTAAAATATAATATAATGTATAATATATTTAAATTTTTTACCATTTACTATACACCAAAGTTATATACATTATAACTTTATATCCATTCGATAACTTTCGAAAAATTAAATGTTGTCTAGAATTGGCCTCGACACTATTTCCTCGAATACTCATCGGGAAACTCGTTCGTAGCCTCGATACGGGTTCCTCGAAGACTTATCAAAAGTTCGTCTGCAGCCTTGACATTGGTTACTCAAAGGGTTGTCGAAAGCTATCCACTCACATTGGTTACCAGATTGAAGACCCGTTCGCACAGTTAAAGACTCAAAACAATCGTGGCTCGTGGGATAACTTGTCGAGGGTGTAGTCTGGAGACAGCCAGATAAATCGCAGAACTTAGAGGGCGAGGATGGAGTGCTGGAGATAGATCACGAAAGAGAACAAGAGAACAACAAAAACCCTGAAAAAATGTTCGATTTTGAGGTTCATCGAACCTAAACAAACTTAAATATTTTTTGAAGTTCAACAAATTTCGAGCCTAATGGTTCAGGATCGCCGAACCTTGTGACATTGATTGCAGATATAGAGTCATGTTTATTCATTTAAGAGGCATTGCAACTCTTCAAGCCATGACATATTAGGTTTAGAGCTACGTATGTCATGTGGATGTAGTTGTTTGTGGAAGTGGAGGTGTGAGGCTATTATTGGCCACGAGTAACAATGCTCTTGTTCTTGTGTAGACACATTTTTTGTAGAAGACAACATTTACTCGATAAAGAACCATTCGAGTGTAGTAGCGTTTACTCCATCAATGGTAGATAAAAATACAAGGGAATTCAACTATCTAATGTTTGTTAAATTTGTTTGGAAGTAGTGTGGCAACAATGCATAAAAATATGTTTCAATAGATGTGAGTTTTGACGCAATGGCATCTCTCCTTTGTAGATTGATTTGTTTATATATTTCACAGTGGCAATAACAAACTCGTATAACAAAATTTTAATTATGAAGACATGGAACTCAAACCCAACATTAATTTTGTGGTTGCTTAAGGTGAGGAATAATTTAAATATTTTGTACGTTGTTTTCAAGTTTGCCCTCATTTTGTTAATGTATTTCATGGGGGCAACAAGAAAGTCCTATGTGTAGAACTTTAATTGTGGAGACATGCAACTCGAACCGGAATTTAATTATATGGTTGCTTAAAGCGAAGATAATTTAGATGTTTTCTATGTTAGTTTCAAGCTGGGCCTTGTTTTAAAGGAACTTTTCATCATACACATAAACATAAGGGAGCTAGTTTATGTTTATAACAGGTAAATGAAATATTTACTTATAAATTTGTGGAGACATACAACTCGAATCCAAAATTTATATGTTTGCTTAAAGCAAAAAATAATTTTCTATGTCAATTTCAAGTCGGTCCTCAGTTTAGAGGAAATTTTCGTCATACATAAGGGAGCTATTTTTTGTTTATAATGGGTAAGGGGAGTATTTACTTGGAAATTGTCCATTTAGAACTCTGCATTGAATTTATGGCGTGGAAAATGTGTAATTATGCTTGTATGCGATAGAATGGGTGTTTATTGGTAAAAATGCAAGATCATATTGGGTTTTATTGCATGTAAGTGGATCTCTTTGATAAAGTTGATATCTTGTAATGGTTATAACTTGTATTACATGGCTTAGGTTATCAAGTTATGGATAGGGCCTTGAAGTCACAAATAGTTAATAAAGTGACTTGAAGGTTAATTATGTCATTTATCACTAGTTGGTTACATAAGTTTTTTCCTAACTTATGTCTCTCATGAGAATCTTTGTGTATTGGCCTTTCACATATCAAATCTCTCTCTCTCTCTCTCTCTTTCCCTCTCTTTGCAAGTGCTATCCCTCAAACTCGCACCTTAAAATACAAGTCTAGAAATATCATCAACGCTAGATTGGAGTAGCTTAGGAGGCTGCCCATTGTTACCACAACAATGCTTCTCTCGCTTTCGGTTGGTTCTTTTTCAGATTAAGGGGCTCTTCTATAATATAAATCAAATGAGGCTAATTTTTAAACAAGTTTAAATTCAAGTATAAGAACAAGATAAGAAAAAGGATAGTTCAATTTGTCATGACTAGTGCCAATCAGCTGGATTGTTGAGTCAAAATGAATAAGACCAAGGTCTGAGCGGAGTTGGAGAAATCTGATGGGGTTTCTAGTTCTATATAAATTCTACAAGATCAAGTTTACTTTTCCTCTTATGAATACCAAGTAGATGAATCTCGACCCAGGAATACCTTTACACAATCCCTCAACGATAATCAAGCCAAATGCTAGGGCAAAGAGAGAACTACACTCTATAGAAGTTACTTACACGACACAGTTTTTCCAACATCATCATCCATTCTAACCTCTAGTATTGGGAACTTCAAGGGAGTTAAATCACAATTTCAGAGCACAAATGTCTCATAATACTAGAAAATGTATCCATGACAAGAAAACAAATCAACTTGTTCCATCAAAAGAATTGCAACATCATAAGATGAAATCAACAGACATAAAAGATACGGGAAGATGGAGACACACTCTTCTATTACATTGTCATTCAAGGACCAAATAATGGTTTCAGTACACAAGGAAGAAATCCAACGATGTAGTCCTTGTATTTTCTTGTTTAAATAGAGGATTAAGAGTGTGATCATCTTCGACTACGACAAGCAATTAGATCAACAATGTTACCACAAAAATATTAAGATTGAAACCCTAAAATCAATGATAGCTTATGGATAACTAAGAGGGAGGCCAATGTCACCACACCTAGCCCTCATTTGCTCTTTAGGCAACTCTTCTCTAGCTCAAGGGAGGATTCACTAGGATAGTATTACTAGAGTTCAACAATGGAGTACAAAGTGAATATAAAGAGTAACTATAGCAAAACAAAATGTTTTATGAAGGTAAAAGGTAAGGGTGATGAAGGGATTAGAGACTAGTGTCTTGTCTAGTGGGCAAATGGGGTCAACAAAGGATCACATTAGGCTTTCTTTAAATTGATTAGAATTGGCTAGGGTTTTAGTGCAATGCCTTGGCTGCTCTCTAACAACTGGGCTGATTTCAGAAAGCAAAGAAAGGGAAACTGCTAAAGCAAGAAAATTTCAAATGGACTCAAGGAGCATCTTGGAGTCTAGGGTTAGGGCATTTTGTGAGAGACCTTAGGGTGGACTTGTGAATAGGAAAAGAAGAGGACATCTTGCCGTGGATATAGTGTTGGAGGGTTTTTTGCACTTTTTTTTTCTTGGTGGAGCTAGGGTTTAGGGCATTTTGCATGGTTGGATTTTGTAGCCTTGAGAGGGGACAATGGTGTGTACTTCATCATTGAGTTTATATATGAAGTTTCGAGCAATACCTATCTTGTGTCAATTTCATATTTGATTTTTCAGCTGCATATGTTCTTTACATTTTTCTATATACATCTATTTATGTTCTTGTTGATTGGACATAGGTGAAAGGACAAATTGTTAAATGAGTTGACACTTAAAAGGAGAAGATAAAGAGGCTGATTTTACTGTTGTAATACCACTGTTATTTCTGTTGTAAAAGTACATGTCTACCATGGAGGGAAGCACCCCCCTTGCTTTGCTCCCAATTCGTGCTCCTAGAGGAAGCGATAAGGAATCGGTCTCGAAAGCACGTTTCTTGATCGCTTCCTCTTGGGAGTGTGTTTTGGAAGTGTGCTTTCCTACAAGAAAATACGCTCTCTGTGTTTTTGAGAGCGCTTAGGGAGCGTTGAGAAAGCTTCGCTACCGAAGTGCTTCCCCATCGCTCCTTAAGTGCTCCTAGGAGCAAAACAAGGCTCCCTTATCGCTCCCTCATCGCTCCCAGGGATTGTAATCAAGACATGGTTTCACTTGGATTTTTGGGCATGGTTAGGGTTCATTTAGGGGATGTATTATATGGTAATGTTAAATTCTTAAATTAAAAGTGACATTCTCTTTATCTTTCATTTTCTATCCTTCTACTTAAATTTTTAAGATTACCATTAATTGTTTCAGGATGTTTGATAGTGGTTCCAACCTCTTCGGACTTTACATGCAAAAAGTAGAATTTTAGATCCCATTCAAAATTCAGTAGACTTAATCATTTTCAGGATTTCAGGATTGCAACATTTCCACTAGATTTTATCATGTATGAGGGTAAGGGATTGGAATTGAATCAAGCACATCAACCTCTCTATGTATTGGTGTTGGTGGTGTTGATGCCTAATTGTTGAAGTTGATTGAATTCCTTTGTCATGACCTTGATAAAATTTACCCTTTGATCAAGAAAAATCGCTTATTAAGCATTGGAAGGTTTTTCTACCTAAATGTTCCATTCCATGTCCTAACATATGTCCCTACTCCTTACACTAGTATATTATTCTCCATCTTGGTTGGCCCAACTAGCACCTGGGGGTGGAGTTAGGAGAAAACCACACATAGATCCAGAGGTGTAGAATGGGTATATGCTTGCATTAGACAAGTTGTTCCCTGATGAGGCGTGTGTTGAAGTACGAAGTGAATGCTTGAGCAAATATATCTATGAACATGGAGTTTTTGGTAACCTGCATACAACCAAATATCTAGATGGGTTGAGTCCTATCGAATGGTGAAACGTGTATTGCTCCTCTACCGCATATCTGCATAAATTGGTGGTGAGAGTGCTTTCATAGGTTGTTAATATTTCTTGTGTAGAGATGTGTTGGAGCACCTATAACTCCATCCACAATGTGAAGAGAAACAGTTTGAATGTAGATCAGGCGGAGGAGTGTGCTCAGGTACGAAGTGAATTGAGCAAAATACATCGACGAACATGGAGTCTTTGGTAACCTACATGCGAACCAAAGATCGAGATAGGTTGAGTCCTATCGAAATGGTGGAACATGTATTGCTCCTCTACCTCATATCGACATAAATTGGTGGTGAGGGTGCTTTCATAGGTTGTTAACACTTCTTCTACAGAGAGGTGTTGGAACACCTACAACTTCATCCAAAATGTGAAGAGAAACAATTTGAATGTAGATCAAGCAGAAAGCTTGGTTTATGTGCACTACAACTTGATGTTGTTGTCCCATCCAGAGGAGGTTGATTTGGAGGATGGAGCCATAGCATTAGAGCGCTTGGAGGTTGAACTTTTGGATGATTAGGATGGTGATCAAATGCATACAACATAGATGCCACACCCCCAACCACTAGTAGGTTTTCAAATGTAGGACCTTTGTCTTTATGTTACAACTTTTTGGTAATGAATATATGATGCTTTGTTTCATTTCATGGTTGATGTTATCTCATAGAGTTTCTTGATTGTAAATATTATATGTTTAAACTTGAAGGTTGATGTTGTTAATGATTGATCATTTGATTATGATGTTATAACTTATAGCTCCAAGATGATTGATGTTATATGTGTACTAAATGATTATATGTATGCTTTCATGTTTTAGATAGCTAATTTGGCATTTTACATGCTTTTTTTTAATATGTGCATCAAAATATATTAAAACATGTATTATATAAAAAGCGCTCTCAAAATGCTCCCAAAATGAAAGCTTTCAAAAATTTTGCTTTCTTCTCCCACTCTTACTCACACTTCCCGCTCCTGCTCCTGATCTCTCTCCCGCTCCCAACAACATAGGTACATGTTCAGTTCTGTATATTGATTGATGAGTTGCCCTAAAAGGGATAGAATGGGTCAATGTATTTTTTTAATTGCCAGAGGTTTAGGGCTGTTTGAAAGTTAATTATTGTTCTTCTTTCAATGCTGTTTTGTACTTTAACTTACAAGATTCCTAGGGCAGAAAATTCTGGGGTTAAGATCTACGGAACCTTTTCATAAGAATGTGATTTTTTTGAATTGCATTGAAGTGTCATTGTGGTGAAATTTCCAACATGGTATCAGATCTCTTGTAGTTGAGATTACAGTTAGTGATTACCTGGGATAGGTACTTGACATAGTTGGGCTTATTAGTCGTGAAAGCATAGGTTGTTTGAGATGAGCACTTTTACTCTTGGAAGTGTCGTTTCTTTTTCATGTTGTAGGAATTTTAGGATGGATATATCTCTAGTCTCTTGTTTATCTTCTAACATCGTGTCTAGTGCTGGTTGGTATGTGGACAATGGTGCTTCTTGAAAGTTTTTGAGAATCCCAATCCCTGTTTCAAGCTTGATAGCTTCTCTGCATAGTTTAATGCCCAAACCCTTGTATGCGCAATTTTTCACAAAAAATGACTAAACTGAAACACATGGAATTATTTTTCAAAATTAAACAATTCAGAAATTTTCTCTTTTAGTTAAAAATTTCAAACTTGGAAATTTATAACAGCCATGCACACATAAAAATAACATAGAGATTTTTGACCAATGGTCCAGGATAAAACCCCCAAGGGAACACCTGATTTTGAGAGAGATAATTTTATTTCTTGAAGGTAAAATACAGAAATAAAACAACAGTACTTATCATTTTTATCTCGAAAACTGAACCAATTAACTGCTGTACGAAACCTCGATTTCTGTGCAATCTGCTGCCTTGGAAATTTTGCCAAATTCTGCTTGTACAAACAGAATTTTATTTTTATACCTGTCCTCGAAATTCGTTCCCAGTCCGTACCTCAGAATTCTTGCCCAGTCTGTACTGCTGTACGGCTTCTCGAAATCTATGCAAACTGCTGCTGGACGAATTTCTCCTCGAAATTTGTGCTGTACCTTGTTGTATGGAAATCTCCTCGAAAATCGTGTTGTACCTTGCTGTACAGAATCACTCCTCGAAATTCCTGCCGAGTCTATCCTCCTCGAAATCTGTGCCAAAATTTGTCTTCTCTCTCCTGGTTTAAATTCTCTTCAAACCCTCTTTTTCTCTCTTCTTCTTCTCTCCAAATCTCCTTTTTGAAAAGTGAATAATGAAATTAGTTTGCCTTGCCCTAGTTCCTTTTTGTTAATGGCAACTTTCTCTTTGAATCTAATGGTCAAGATTTAGATTAGATGAGAGGTTCTCATTAATGTTCATTTAAATAATTAATAAATGACATTTAGTGCACCTCATGCCATTTAATAAAGTATGAGCACCCCCTTTTAATTAATCACTCACTTAACTTTTATTAAATTTGAACTTAGGATAAACCATGACTTTTATCTTTTAATGAAGTCACTTTACAATTATATAGTACATTTCACCTTATTAATTAAATATGACTAGGGGTCACCAAAATAAAGTGTCTTTGTCCACCCCAAGGCAATACTAGGTGAACAAACACTTCCTAGGTAACTTTTCAACACTCCCTCTTACTGAGAAAGGTGTTTTTCATCACTCCCAACTTGTCTCTAAAATAGACATGCTTCTCTCTACCCAAAGACTTAGCGAGAATGTCAGCTACTTGCTCATTTGTAGAAACATACTGCAACTGTACAACCCCTCTCTGATAAAGTGATATCCGATCTCTATATGCTTTGACCTGTCATGAAATACCAGATTCTCAAAGAGCTTGATGCAAGTCTGATTATCGCAATGTATAATCGTAGGTCTCAGCTCATGACCAAACAAGTCTACCATCAGCTTGCGAAGCCACAATGCCTCACAACTAGCCTGACTGACTGCCATGTACTCAACCTCAGCAGAACTCAATGCTACGAACTTTTGCTTCCGACTGAACCATGACACAATTGCCGACTCCAAGCTGAAGAAACAACCAGAAGTGCTCTTTTGGTCCGAAACACTACTTGCCCAATCTGAATCCGTGAAGCCAACCAATCCCACTCCATCAGATCTCCTGTAGTCCAAACCATAATCAACTTTACCAACAAGATATCTCAAGATGTGTTTTGCGGTAGTCCAATGCTCTCTCTTGGGCTCCACCATAAACCGACTGAGAGTGTTTACCGCAAAACTCAGATCTGGTCTGGTGTTAATCAGATACATCAACGAACCAATAAGATGACGATATAGAGTAGGATCCACCAACTCTCCCTCATAAGCATGAAGCTTTGTTCAGTTGGTGATCATGGGTGTAGACATAGGTCTACAATCATCCATTCAAAATCTCTTCAGAACATCTGCAACATATTTTCTTTGCCCCAGGAAAACATGTCCATCCTCCTGCCAAATCTCCATCCCCAAATAATAGTGCATCAACCCAAGGTCAATCATCTCAAACTTTGAAGCAAGATCATTTTTACAGGCTTCAATCAGGTGCTCTCCTCCAGTAATGAACAAATCATAAACATATAGCAGAAGAATGAGCGAAACACCACCAACCACAATGTAGTATAGGTTGGGATCTTCCTCACTCTTCTGAAACCCAATCGAAAGCAAATAGGAATCAATCTTGGAGTACCAAGTCCGAGGGGCTTGTTTTAGACCATGCAAGGCCTTAATGAGAATCTCTCTCATAAATCTCAAAGCCCTATGGTTGCTCCAAATATGTCTCCTCCTGTAGAAGACCATTGAGAAAAGCGGTCTTCACATCCATCTGATGGAACTTCCAACCCATCTTTGCCACGACGGAGATCATTGCTCTGATCGAAGAAAATATGGCCACTGGCGCAAAGGTCTCATCATAATCAACTCCTCTATACGTGAGAACCCACGCGCAACAAATCGAGCTTTGTACTTCTCGATGTTGCCATCAACAACATGCTTGATCTTGTAGAGCCACTTGGAAGTCACAACTGACTTCTCCTCTGGTCTCGGAACCACTTCCCACACCCCATTCTTCATGATGGAATTGTACTCTTCCATCATGGCATCTCTCCAAACCTGGTGTACGGAATCCTCCTCATAAGTAGTAGGTACAGTCTCACGCAAGCTAGTCACCTGTGCCATATAGTTGGAAAATCTCTTAGGTGCCTTGCTCTCTTTGACCTCCCTCTTGAGTGGCCTGACAAACTCCTCTGCTTCCTTCACAAGCTCCTTAAGCCAACTTGTCTTTCTCTTCTTGGAGGAAGCATCTTGTCGCAGACCCTCCTCTACATCCTCATCAGACAAATGTCTCCCTGAAGAAGTACCAACGTTCTGAGATCCTTTCCCTGGTGAACTTGAACCTGTACCAAGTGTATTCGAATCACTTGAAGGTGTAACCTGTGAACTTGTGATCCGTGAACCTATCCCTGTACCAGAAGTCCCTGTAGACTGAGTCCTTGAAACTGATGAACTCGTAACCTATGACCCAGTCACTCTTGAAATCGGTGACCCTGTGCCCTGACTCCCTGAACTTTGTGATGCTGTCATCTGTGGAGCACTCTGTTGCTCCTTTATCTCAGAATCTAGAGATCTTCTGAAGGCTCGCTCCTCCTCAAATCTCACCTCCCTTCTCACCACAACTTTCCTCTGTGTAGGAAGGTATATGCAAAAAACCTTTGAAAGTCTCGTCATATCCAACAAAAATACCCCTTTCTCCAGTAGCCTCCAACTTTGTCCTCTTCTCAGAAGGGACATATGAGTATGTAAGGCATCCAAAGATATGACAGTGACCTATCTCAAGCACTTTCCTGGTGAACATCTCCTGAGGAGTTTTACACCCTAAGGCATGGTGCAGACCCCTGTTCAGTATATAAACAACAGTACTATAGGCCTCTGCCCATAGAAAGAAAGGAAGACTCTGATCATGTAGCATGGCTCTAGCTGCACCCACTATCGAACGGTTCTTCCTTTTAGCCACTCCATTCTGCTGTGCAGTGTAAGGAACTGTCAACTACTTCTTGATCCTCTCCTGTCTATTCATTGACTGCATGGGAAGTATACTCACCCCAATTGTCTGATCGAAGTGCCTCGATCTTCTTTCTTGTCTGGTTCTCCACAAGAGCTTTGAACTCTTGGAACCGAAGCAAGACTTCCTTTGATCTCTTGCCTCTAAGGAAATAGATCCAGATCTTCCTAGAAAAGACATCGATGAATGTAACATAATACTCATAACTTGTCAAAGAGGTAGATGACATGGGACCACATAAATCTGAATGTATCAACTCAAGCACTCTCTTTGATCTGCTATCGCTGCTCGGAAAAGAGGTCTTGGTGTACTTTCCCAAAGCACACCTTCTGCAAATACCACTCGACTTTGTGTTGAAATTCGACATACCTGTAGTCTTATCTCTTAGCATCCTCAAAGCTGGATGATGAAGGTGGGCCATCCTCCTGTGCCATAACTCACACAACTCATTGCTGCTTTGAGTGTGTGACAGTGCATGATGTGGTTGGAAGAGAAGCTTGTACAATTTCCCGCATCCGACTCCAATCGCATATGAAGTAGATGGACCCTCTGCTTTGGGAAAGATGTGAACTTTCCAATCTAGGACATATACTCCAAAACCTCTGTCCTCAATCATTGAAACTGAAACAAGGTTCTTCTTCTGCCCAAGGACATACAAGACATCCCTCAGAAACATAGGCAGCATGGACTCTTTGTCAAAGCGGACCGTCCCACGCCCAACTGCTATCACCACTGTATCATCACCCAATACAACCTCCAACTCCAAATTTGTCTCAGACATCTCGGTGAACATGTCTTGATCACCTGTCATGTGACTCGAAGCTCCACTATCAATGTACCAAGTGGAGGAAGTAGTGGAAGCATTTAATGAATGCCCAACAACCATGAAATGCTAGGGATTACATGATCCTTCATGGCATCAAGTATGACCCTCGTTGTCACATCTCTCTTCATGAAAGCAGCCTTATCAACGACATCGGTAGGTACTATTACATGATTTGTTGTTGTACTGTTTACAATGTTCCATAACTCATTTTCTTCAAGTATCAACATGATTCTAGCCTTCCATGGGCTACATGGGCTAAAATTTGTAGCCCCATCCAATCTGTCTTCAACTCTAAAGCCCAAATACCATGGCTACAACTTGTAATACTCAAACAACCTGCTCAAGAAATTTTTCCACAAACCCCTGTTCTTCCGAGTGTTTAAATTCTGAATATTAACTGTGCTTTGATACCATGAAAGTTTTTGATAATCCCAATCCCAGTTTCAAGCTTGATAGCTTCTCTTAATATTTAATTCCCAAACCCTTGTATGCACAATTTTTCACAAAAGTTGACAAAACTGAAACACATGGAATTCTTTTTCAAAATTAAACAATTCAGAAATTCTCTTTTAGTTAAAAATTTCAAACTCATAAATTTATAACAGCCATGCACACATAAAAATAACACATATTTTTGACCAATGGTCCAAGATAAAACCCCTAAGAGAAAACTTGATTCTAAGAGAGAATTTTATTTCTTCAGAGTAAAATACAGAAATAAAACAATGGTACTTATCATTTTCATTTCAAAAACTGAAACAATTAATTGTTGTACGAAACCTTGATTTTTGTGCAATATGCTGCCTTGGAAATCATGCCAAATTATGCTTGTACAAACAAAATTTTATTTTTGTAGACGTTCTCGAAATTCGTGCCCAGTTCATATTGTTGTACGACTTCTCGAGGTATGTGCAAACAATTGCTGTACGAATTTCTCCTTGAAATTTGTGTTGTACCTTGTTGTACAAAAATCTCCTCGAAAATCGTGGTGTACCCTGCTGTATGGAATCACTCGAAATTCTTGTCCAGTCTATCCTCCTCGAAAGCTATGCCAAAATTGGTCTTCTCTCTCCTGTTGGTTTAAATTATTTTCAAACCCTCTTTTTTTCTCTTCTTCTCTCCAAATCTCCTCTTTGAAAAGTGAATAATGAAATTAGTTTGCCTTGCGCCTAGTCCCTTCTTGTTCATGGCAACTTCCTCTTTCTATCTAATGGTCAAGATTTAGATTAGATGAGAGGTTTTCATTAATGTTCATTTAAATAATTAATAAATGACATTTAGTGCACCTCATGACATTTAATAAAGTATGAGCACCTTTTTTTAATTAATCACTCACTTAACTTTTATTAAATATGAACTTAGGATAAACCATGACTTTTATCCTTTAATGAAGTCATTTTAAAATTATAAAGTACATCTCACTTCATTAATTAAATATGATTAAGGGTCACCAAAATAAAGTTTCCTTGTCCACCCCATGGAAATACTAGGTGAACAAACACTTCCTAGGTAACTGTTCAACACTTCTAGACAATTGACATATGCCAAGCCAATATTTAATAGGATTTAGGAAGGAGAGGGAGGCATAAGTGTAGACCTTGGCGACGATGCCTACTTATCCCATGAGAGGGATTGGCTTTATCTCCTTCGAGACAACCAAAGGTGATGTTCTTGAGTTGAGTAATGTCTTTTATGTTTTTGGGTTGAAGAAGGATATTCTTTCAGTATCTTGTATGGAATTTATTTTGTGTATATTCGAGTTTGATGATCAGGAGGTCATCTTCAAGAGACAAACCCATGGTGTGGTAAAAGGGGTTTATGTTGGAGGTATTTATATGTTGTAGGAAGATCTGGTGAAGCATGATGTGCTGGTGCATGATAGTACCAAGTTGTGTGCACATACGTCTTCGTCACTTGCATTATGGATTTGTTGGATATAGTGACGTCTCCAAAGCTTACAAGGTCTACATTCTAGCTAGGAGGGAGATTGTTGCAATTAGAGATAGGAAGTTTGATGAGAGAGCTTGTAATTCACATGGTTTTGTTTTAGTGATTGAAGAAAGTGAAGAAGTTGGTGTTCAAAAGACTAAGCCTAAGGCTCATCACAAGGGAGATTCAAGTGAGGTGAGGCTATGATTAAATATGCCCTCACTATCCACCCTAGGACGCAGAAGATCAAGATGGCTTACACAAACATTGTAAGAGGCTAGGGAGTAGGTGGGAGCACCTAGATCTTTAGTGAGGGTGAGTGTACCACCTAGGAGATATGCTAGTCATATAACATTGATTTCTTCCATTTGTGAGACAAAGGAGGAGAGGTGTGATGATGAGATTGACTGAGTCCATGATCCTTACATTTGTTCATTGGAGGAGAGTTGTGATACCTTGATGGAGAATAATGCTGAGACAAATTCCAGAGTTGCAATTATGGGAGTAATATATAGAGTATAGAGCTAGGAATTTTGGATTTTCTTAGATAGAGGGAGTTTCCCTTGGTGATATTCTTCAAGAATATCTTGAGATGAGGGATTGGCCTAATTTAGTTCCTAGAGGATTTGAGGTGCAAGAGAGGGATTCTCATGACAATAGGTTGATGGTGACCTTGCGTAGTTCGATGATTATACCACAAGCTTTTCCATCTAGGATGAATTGATCTTGGATGGAGATGGGATTATCTTTGTAGGATGTCTTGGAGAGTTAAAGATGTGGTTTTCTTCGATGGCGATTCATGATGATGGAGATGATGGAATTTAGTTGTTCTCTATTGCTTTAGGAAGATATTCCTATATATTCACTGGTGGTCATTGTTCATTTCAGGATTGAGATGTTGTGATAACATGGTTGATAATCTTATTGTAGATGACACTAGTTGATTAAGGGACCATAGCTAGTGATGATTTGTAAAGACTCGAGTATATTTGATAGAGTTGTAGAGGGAGTTAGTAGGTGTTGGTGTAAACACTTCACTTGTGAAGAGGAGTGTTAGATTTTTGAGTTACTACAAAAGTATTTACGCCATGTTTTGGGGTGCTTCATCAAATTTGGGGTACATGGTGTATGTTCATCCCTTGGATGGTTCAAGATAGATTGTAGCATGAGAGATGGCCCACGATGAACATGCACAGTTGAGATAGTTTGCTCATTGGATGCTTGACCTTAGTGGATTGTTGGCTTAGTGTTCTTCCCTTGGGCATTGGAGATCTCTTGCTTGGATGGTGGATGCACTTCATAATGAGCACTTGGTGGGAGAATGCCCTATAGGGGATGAGGAGTATTGTGCATCACGGAGGAGGGCTTCAAGCCCTAGATGGCATCTGGCAACTTGGATTTGTGTTCAGAGGATTGAAGATGGCTCTAGGTCACTTGAGGCTTCGATAGTGTTTTGCAGGGGGTACCTAAGTAAGTGGAGTATTTTGCTTTTGAGGATAGATGGAGATTGTGGCGGCTTGAGATGGAGTGGTGTGGACTTGCCTTGTATAGCTACATCACCTTGGAAGCCTTATAGTGCATGACATCATCTTTGGAGCATTACACTTGTACTCCAGAGTGGATGTTGAAGAGTTTGATAAACCTATGTAAAAATACGAAAAAGCAATACCATATAGATTCCAAAACAGAAGAATTAACAATGGATTGCACACAAATAATATAAAGATAATTACCTTTGAAATCAAAATCAGGGAAACCAACCTACCCGAGAGTTTCTCCACTCTATCTCATTGCATTATCTTTTCTATTTACAACACAATATTATAGCATTCAAAACCTTAATCCATTAACTTGAATTAGATTACAACCTCAATTCCGTAACCAAAATTAGTTTACAATGGGCCAAAAAACCATTGGCCAATAAAGCTCATAAAAAAACCAATGGCCAATAAAGCTCAAAACAAACAAAGAATCCAACGAATGCTCAACATATGTCTCACTTGTGGCCTACAAAGGTTCATGTAAGGGTTTTTGCCCACATAGTATTGTTGGCCTCCCATACCTCTCATATGAATAGAGGAAGGAGAGTCTTTCATCACCATGACTTGTGTGTTCATTAAGGATAGCCTTTCATCAACTTGATTTGTGTGTTCATTTTTACTTACTCGTGTAGAGATGTGACTTAGAAGAGGAGCACTAATGTCCTCTCTTTGGGTCTTCACTCATACTTGTTTCTCTCTTTCTCTCTCTCTTGGGTTGATGCAAACGCGGTAATGTTGACCTGGGTGGTCGGTTAGTTTGCTGATCAAAGCACAACGAAAAGGAAACTGAACAACCACACAAAAGAACACACAAGAAACGCCAAGGATTTTTATTACACTTAATATGAAAATTTACATAGACAAATCCACTACGAGTCAATATTCATATTCATAGTTGAAGCGATTGATACACAATATTCATAGTTATCTCTTCACACTCGGGGACAACAACGATATCAACAAGTAGCCCCCTCTTTATTTGTAAATCTCCTATTTTTACCTCCTTGGTTCAGTCATTCAACTTCTAGAAGTTCATCCAAAATTCCAGGCAGTTTGTATCTTCCTCAAATATCACCCGCAATTGTTTCGACTCATTGTGCCACTTGGCTTGCTTCAACTACCACCATGTCTGCTCATTTATTTCTGCGACTACCTTTGCTATGGCGCTGTTACTGTTAGACTTGTCGGTTATATCATCTGTCTGTCATCGATTGATTACTTTGTCGACTTCAATTTTTTTCTATCTCCCATAGATAACTTGTCGATATAATCTTCCAATTGTTGTTGCATTGACTACTTCTCCTTCTAGTCGATCGATCGACGACTCTAGCTTCGACTACCAGACTTTTGCTTTGCTAGGGGGTGTCAGATGATCCTTCAGATGACTCTGTCGGCTTCAATTTCGACGGTTCATCTGGGGTTGAGATGCCCTTGCATCATCCTCCCTAGGATGACTGAAACCTGATTGCTCCATCAGTCGACTAAGCTCCTCCTCTAAAATCCATGTTGCCTCAATTTCTTTACCCTTTCATCGAAGTAGGTATTCCTTCCTTTTGCTATTTTGTGTTCGACCGGTGACACGTTCTTCTAGAACTTTTGTAATTTGTTCTTCTTCTCGATTCGACATTTGCTCCTGCCAGTCGATAATCGGTTCTTCTCTATTGGTCGATCCTTCTCAGGTTTGTACAAGTCGACATCATTGAATGTCGACGAAATGTTCAACTCTTTTGGTAGCTCCAACACATGAGCATTATCAGAAATCCTTTTGAAAATCCTACAAGGACTGTTTTTCTTTAGCTTTAACTTGGTATACGTTCCTCTTGGGAACCTTTCCTTCCTGAGGTGTGTATAATCAAAATCACCTTCTACAAATGATTGCAGTCTCCTCCGTGGGTCTGCTCTCAGCTTATACGCTGTGTTGCTCTTTTCTAGTCGTCTCCTCACTTGGTTGTGTACGTTCTTCATATGCTTTGCTAACGACTAAGCGTATGCACGCTTCTGCATTTTCATCGGCAGCTTTGTCAAATTGACCACTCCTCGTGGGCATCTCCCTTGTACAATTTGGAATGGACTCAATCTTGTTGACTGATTCACTGAGTTGTTATATGTAAACTTTGCTTATGCCAACAAATTTTCCCATTGCTTGGGTCGGTCAGATATCAAAGACCTTAACAAATTTCCTGACTTCTATTCACAACCTTTGTTTGTCCATTAATATGCGGATGATATGCAAAATTGAACTGCAACTTAGCGTCTAGTTTCTTCCACAAGGTCCTTCAAAAATGACCCATGAATTTAGGATCCGTATCCGAAGTGATACTCCTCGGTAGTCCATGCAACCTTACAATTTCTTTAAAGAATAGAACAACAATACTCGTGGCTTCACTCGGCTTTCGATACAAAATGAATTGTGCCATCTTTGAAAATCTGTCGACTACCACGAATATGGAGTCATTTTCCTGCTACGTCTTTGGCAATCCCAATATAAAATCCATACTAAGGTGCTCCCATGGAACCATCGGGACTGGCAATGGTGTATATAACCTTGCTTTCCAACTCCTCCCCTTAGCATGCTTTCCAACTCCTCCCCATTTCTGCACATTCGTTTGCAGTCCTGGCTAATAGTATCTTTCTTCAACCAATGCTTTGGTCTTGTTGACACCAAAATGTCTTGCTAGTCCAACACTGTGTAATTCCTTGATTAAATTCTCTCTCATTGATCCACAAGGAATGCATCGCTGATGTCTTTTGAACAAATATCCCTCTTGAACGAAGTAGTCCAAATATGGGTTCTTGTCAACACTCCATGGTTTTGTCGACGCCTTCCGCGTGCCTTGAAAATCTTCGTCGGCCTCATATTTCGTCTTCATCGACTCTAATCTTATTGTTTGAACAGTCGGGGTGTTCAACAACGTCATCCTTTGACTTAGCGCATTGGCCGCCTTATTTGTCTTGCTCGACTTATGCTTTATCACAAACATATAAATCTGCAGGAATTCTACCCATTCCATATGCCTTTGGCTTAATTTGGTCTGATTGTTCAAATACCCCAGTGCCTGGTGGTCGTTGTACAACACGAACTCCTTCGGCAATAAATAGTGCCTCCATTTCTTCAAAGCTTGAACAATGGCATAAAACTCTTGGTCATAGACCGAGTATTTCTGCTTGGCTTCATCCAATTTCTCATTGAAGAACGTGATTGCTTGGCCCTCTTGGCTCAACACTGCTCCAATCGTTACTCCACTCGTGTCGCAATCAACTTGGAATACCTTTTCAAAGTCGGGGAGAGCTAGTACTGGTCTCTTTGTCACCTTTTGTTTCTTCTTTTCGAAAGCTTGTTGAGCGGCTTTCGTCCACTTGAATTCACCCTTCTTCATGCACATTGCCAATGGTGCACATATTCGACTGAAATCCTTGATGAACTTCCAATAGAAACTGGCAAGTCCATGAAAATTTCTGAACTTCGTCGCATTCGTCGACTCCAACCATTCTATTATAACCTTGACTTTGGCTAGGTCCATCAACAGTCCTTGTCGTGAGATTACAAATCCTTGATATGTTAGCTCATCTTTCATGAAAGAACACTTTTTCAAATTGACTAATAGTTTCTCCTCCTGCAATCTTTGCAACACTTGTTGAAGGTGCGCCAGATGTTCTCTCTTGGTTTGACTAAAAATTAGTAAATCGTTGAGGTAGACTATGATGATGTTTTCGAAGTATGGCTTCAGTACATCATTCATCAACCCCATGAACGTACTGGACGTGTTTGTTAATCCAAATGACATAACCAAACATTCATACAACCCTTCCTTTGGCTTAAAGGTTGTCTTCCATTCATCACCTTCTTGGATTTTGATCTGATGATAGCCACTCTTTAAGTTAGTCTTGGTGAAGTATCTAGCAACAGTCGATCAGGTCATCCATCCTTGGTAATGGAAACCTGTACTTAATCGTGATCTTATTGATGGCCCGTGAATCAGTGCACATCCTACACTCTTCCCTTCTTAGGTGCAAGTACAACTAGTACTGCACATGGGCTCAAACTTCCCTGATTAATCCTTTGTCCAATAACTCATGAACTTGTTGGTTCAACTCAATATTTTTCGTTGACATCATTCGATGCAGTGCCTTGTTTGGCAAACTCGACCCTGGAATCAAGTTGATCTGATGTGATATACTCCTCGTCGGCAACAATCTCGTCAGTAGGTCATCAACAAGTATGTCTTTGAATTCTTTCAATACTTCTTCGACTTTTGTTGGGACGTCTTCTGTCAGTTGTTCCACGTTAAGACCCTTTGGGATGATGGCGAAGCAACACGCTTTGCTTCTTCTCTTCTTTCAAGAACTCGTTAGTCAAGCACATCAACACCCATTTCTCCCTGTAATTGTTCTAACCTTTTTCGTCGTCCTCACTCTCTTCTAGTTGAACCAACTTTCGTCGAACATCATTCTTGCACACCGTAACCGTATTAGCATGACCGTCGTAAATCATGTTTTGGTTGTGCTGCCATGGTTGACCTAACAACAAATGACATGCATCCATCGGGCTAACATCACATAACACATTGTCCTGTAGTTGACCAATCTTGAAATTAATCAAACGTTGTCGAGTCATCGTTAAATGATGTCCCTTTTGCAATCGTGACATTTTATATGGTCTCGGGTGTGGTCGGCACTTTAGACCTAGTTTCTCAATGACTTTTGTCGAGACCAAATTTTCTGTACTTCTTAAATCGACTATTGTCAAACAACACCTGTCGACGATTTTCATCTTCGTCCAGAAAATAGATTTCGTTGCGGCGACTCATGTCCCTCTTCTCGTCAGTTCGGTTGGACCAATGCTCGTTTGGTCGTGATGTTTCGACCTCCTTCTGAGTTTTCCTCATCTTCACTGCTTTCCATTGTTGAACTTGTCTTTACGTCGAATTTATCGTCAGCTTGTCGTCTTATCTCCGATTGATTCTCAATGCACAGGTTCTTTGGTTATTTGCATGCCTTATGTCCGACTCCACGACATTTGTAACAAACTACAGCTGGTTTATTTTTCGCTCTTTCGTCGACAGCTCTTCTTCGACCATATGCACCTCGGCCTCGAGTCTCTCTACCCTCTCGCCTATAATATGGTGCGGATTCTTTGGTTAAAGTCTCCTCTCTTCTTCGGTTTTCTTCAATGACTTACCTTTTTGTTCTGTTGCTATGTCCTTTGGTAGGAGCAGTCCTTCCCAGTGTTATCGGAACCGGACCTGAACTGACAAAACCGGCCGGTTTATAGGGTTGGCCGGTCCGGTTAGCAAAAAAAATCATAAAACCGGATTTTTTTCCAAACCGGGTACGGAATCGGCCGAAACCGGCCGAACCGACCGGTCTGGACTGGGGACTCACGAAACTCAATTTAAAAAAAAAAACCAGAAAATAAAACTTTGCTGATGTACTTTGGAGCCTCTTTGTTAATGTACTTTGGTTCAGAACCTCAGAGATGTATTGCACTAGGTGCTATTTTGGATATTTGCACCCATATTTGCTATATATATGAGAAACTTTGCATATTTCTGTAGCAATGGTTTGGATTCATATGCATGCACATGAATATATATGTTTTTTACAAAATATGAATATTTTATCTATTTTTTAGTCAGCCGGTTTCTTACCCAGTTTTTTGCCGGTTCCGGTCCGGTTCACATTTTGGGCTTTTGTAGGAGGCTATTGTATGTCCTTCATCATTAAGCTTATATATGGAGTTTTCATCCATACATATCTTGTGCCAATTTCAAAGTTGATATTTAGCTATATGTGTTCTTTATATCTTGCTATTTACATCTATTGACTGATCTTGCTGATTGGACACAAGTGGAAGGGAAAATTGTTAAGTGATTTGACATCTAAAGAAGATAAAGGGGTTGATTTTACTGCAGGGCTGAAAACTTATCTGGTTGGTTAGAGTCTTTTCTCCTTAATTGTTGGTAAGTTCAGTGTTGGTTGAAAGTGAATTATTGTTGTATTTATTCCTCTGTTCTTTTATACTTCAATTTACAGTAGTCGTAGAGCAGAAAATCTGGAGTTAGGATCTGAGGAAGCTTGTATAAAGAAGGTGAAATTTCTTAATTGCTTTAAAGTTTAAAGCAATGTTCCACCGAGTTTCCAGGACGAGGGAGCGCAGGAGTGGGGAAATGCACAAGGAAAACGTGTGGAAGTCAACCCAAATTTTAGGGAAATTTCAGAGAAACGGGGGGGACGTCAGAGTCATAAAAATTAATTTAAAATATAAAAATGATAAATCTGAACAATAACTATTACCATGTAAAAAGTAAAACTAAAACTAAATTCATCATTATGGAATGTACATCTATTAGTCATTACCATTTCAAATTTCAAATTTGTAAATGATATTGAACTGTGTTACTATTACCATGTAAAAACTAAAAACTAAATATCATCATTATCATTATGCAATTTATATCTAAATTCAAATTTCAATTTTGTAAAAGATAATGCAACAGATGTTGAAGTCTGAAATAGTCAAATAGATACCGAACAATAAGCACAGAGAAGTTAGCATAGTGACGACTGCTCTAAGTTTAGTTGCAATATGATTATGAAATGAAATCGTGAGAGGGTAGCATTTAGGAAGGTATTAGACTCTTAGGTTAGTCTATGATTTAATTTAATTTTGGTTTATTTATGTTTTAATTTTTTAAACACTTTTAGCATATTTTAATTTGCATTTATTTTTATTGTGCAAAATGAAAATTTGGGGGAAGGGGGGTCGGGGTATGCACAGAAGCCCCCTCGGGGAGAAACGCGTTCCACACTTGTGGAAATGTGTTTCCTCGAGTTTCTCCCAAAAGGGGTATTAGAATTTGCACAATAGGATCTAAGAATCAAAATGTAATCTCACTAAGAATTGCAACAGAGATAGCGGAGAATAGAGAAGAAATAATGAAGCAGAAACATAAGAGGGAGAACTCAATTGATGTATTATCCATCTGATTATTATTCACCAATAAGTTTACCTTTATAATACATCTCATAGAGAGAAAATCGAATGCCAAAGAAGCAATTCGAATAGCTCACAATTAGGTTGGCTTAGATGTTACTAATTCCCTAATCTAGACATATGTCATCATCTAACTCACAGCTAGAGGTCAGGAATTGGCTAACTAGATCTAGATAGTTCGTGAGTGACATAAAAATCAGCAGTGAGTGGCTTTTAGGAGAAAAGTATGGAAGTGGTGTAAGGCAAAAAAAATTGCATGCTTGCCTATCTTGGCACAACTAGCTTATCCTAATCCAGGAGAAAAACATTATAAAGCTGGCATATCTCAGAAAAGCTGGATAAAAGCATGATAAAGCAGGAAGTGTGCTCTAGGCCAATAAAGCATGAGCAAAAGCAGGAAAGAGGGCTGTTTACTAGTCTATGATGGTCAAAAGAGGACAAATGTGGTCCTGAACTCTAGACTATGCACTAGGAAGCCTAAACACATGGAACAACTTATACTAAACACTTGGAATCTTTAATGAAATATTTTTAACCTATCGTCTAAATCGAATTACGTTACAACAAGAGGGGCGTGGGGAAACATTTCCCGAGGAGTTTCCCTGTCCTGGAAGGGTGGGGGCGCTTTCCTCACCCTGGGGGATGCGTCCCCGTGGAACACTGCTTTAAAGTGTCATTCTAGTGAAATTTCCAACAAGTTGGGTTTCCATTCATGATGGACAAATGCATCTGCCAGATACTTCGTACACAAGGAAAATGATGTAAATAATATGATTGTGGAATGGATTATTTTACAATGAAATAACTAAATGGCATATGCTAATATTCGATAAACATTGGTTCTCATCATTCATTACTCAATTTTTTTTTGACCAGTTAGGGTAATTAATAATATTTGGGGATAATGTCTTGAAAGATCCATTATGGAAGGAAAACTTGATTGAGCACATGGATCTAGGGTTCAATCACTTTATAGATCTCAGTTTTCCATTATCTTCTCTTTGGATTTCTCTTATCTTATATGGCATGATTAGGCTGCTGCAGCTTGTTTCTGAATTCAAATCAGTTTTGCATTTATTTTGTTAGCTAGCAGCTTATTTCATACTTTATGAATAGATAGGTTGTAATTATATTAAATATTGTTTTTTTATTTGGTATAATGTTAATCTTTAAATTTTAATGCTTATTGCAATTGTATTCAGTGCTTAGCCACAAGTTTAGTGTTTTGAGACAGAACAATAATAGTCAAGCTAATATTTGATTTGATTGTTCAGGAATTAGTGAAGAAAAAGGCTGTTGATGAAGCCATTAAATCTGCCTATGTGAAAGATGATCATCTAGTTGGCTTCCCTGCTTTTCATACATATGATCGAAATGGTAATTAAGATAGATTTTCTACTGTCCTAGCCTCATAATAGAGGAACACTGGCTTATATTTTTCTTAAAGCAATCTGTTTACTGCCACTGGACTATTTTCTCTTGCTCTTTCTTTTAGAGTGTAGAGATGCAATACTAATATGACAAACTACACTGGTAAATTTGGACGAATGATAAATCTGTGGCGATTGATTTGTAGAACACTTGCCTATGCAGGCCTATTAGTTCGTCTGGAATCAGGATCAGGAGAACATTTGTCCTCCTCACTAAAGCGTTACATCCAAGAGCTTTTGAAGGTTGGTTCATCTATTGTTTCACATAAATGCAGTCATTTCGCAAATTGCCATGTGGCATGTTCTCTGTAGAAACAAACAATATGGTATTTCGCATATATTCAACTGCAATATTAGGTTTCCACGGCAATCCGATATTTTTTAAGCTATTACATTAAGTTTAGACTTACATCTTTTCATTTCTTTTAGGTCAATATGCAGGGTGCATATGGACCAGAATGGGCTGCAGAAGAGAAAATCAAGCGTAGAGAAATGGTTGCTCCGGAAGCCCGGTATATTTTTGTGCGAAGCATGCAAAGTGCTGACAATGCACATCTGTCTAGTAGAAACAATATGGAAGAGGTGCATGAGTGTCACTGGACAGGTGATGGAGACCCTGTGGTTGCTTTTGTGCATTATCGTTTCATTGTAGAGGAAGAAATACCTGTAGTCTATGTTTATGAACTTCAGTTAGAGCAATGTGTGCAAGGAAGAGGGCTTGGCAAATTTTTGATGCAGCTAATTGAGCTTATAGCACGCAAGGTAGTTTTCTTCATAAATGCTGATCTTGAGTATTCTTCTATTTGAATTAAAGTTAAGCAGCATCTACGCAATTTGCTTTAAAGTACAGAAGGTTCACCAAGTACTGTGCTGGTGTTATTTGGATCATATCCAGATAAAAGTTTTATACCTTAGCATTTGATCTTCAGTTGCAATGCAGAATGAATTGGTATGCCCCTTTATTGTGCTTCATTTATTCATTTCTCTTTGCTTTGATTTTGCAGAACCACATGAAGGCAGTGATGCTTACTGTTCAGAAAAGAAATATATCCGCAATGAATTTTTACACTAGCAAACTAAGGTTAGCAGCAGAGACTCTCAATTTTTGTAAGAAAAGACTATTTGGTGCTGAACTAGAGGCTATGCAAGGACTCTTCGGAGTTGATAGTTTTACCTTTATTTCAATGCATTCAGTGATATTATTTTATTTTTACCTTATTTACCCCGTGGATCTGTTAGCCTATTAGTAGGTTTTGATTCAATCATAAAAGCTGCATGAAAAGATAGATTCTAATTATTTTTGGGTTCTTTTGAATTATAGATACACAATTTCAAGCATATCACCATCACGAGTAGATCCACTGGTGAGTATGCTTGATAACCATTTTCTGATGGGCAATATTTCGTCTTGCATAGTCTCTTACCTCTGCTTGCAATAAAGTTTGAAAAGGGTTTTCGTGAATATTTTGATATAGTAATTGTACTTGGTTTTAATGGCGTGGCTCGGTGCCGGTTAACTAAATGAATTCGGATTGTAAAATTGCGGTGGGCACTATGATTGTTTTTAGTTTAGCTTATTTCAGGTTTCCTTGGGTTCATTTTTAGTTTTGTCTGACTGTGTTCTTGGTTCGTCTTATCATATTTCATTGAATGAGTATGAGATATTTGTTTAGACTCTAGATTGTTAACCTAAAATTCACTCAGAAAGGTTCATGCCTATCATGAGCAATCTCCTCACAATGTTTGGATTTTATGTTTTGTTTTATTTGACTTTTTCTGGTTTTTATCGAATTTAAATTTTTATTTTGCTTCTTTGTTGTTTTTAAAAAGAAAATTGTCTTTGTATTTTTTTATTGTTTCTCTTCATATATATCCTTTTCGTTTAAGATTAATGCAAGAAATTCATCTTACCTGCTCTTTGCATGCAAGAGTTCTCTTAGAAATCAAGACTCATATTTCAATTTTGTTTTGGCATGTAGATCGGAGCAGAGAAGAGCTATGAAATCCTCTGTAAAACATTTGATTCTGAAGCCAAGACAAAACTGGAGGTATGTTTGTTTGAAATTAGATCTACGTGGTCAAAATATTTGTCGGAAGCCATCATTTTAGCTGCATACTTGTATAGTTATCTATTATCTTTAAAGAATGTAGGAAGGAGTGAGTTAATTAGTAGACAAACTCAACTTTTCTGGGGAGTGTGTTTGATCTACACAGTTTTTTCAATTTTCGATATCTGGGTAGTCTTAAAATGGGGGCTAAACATTTTTCAAGGGTAGTCTTAAAATGGGGGCTAAAATTTCTGAGGGAAAGTTTCAAGGTCAAAGTTCCCATCAATCAAGTGGAGTTATAACTTTCAACAAAATTCCTACATTCCTGCATTTAGGGAAGAATATCAATGGAAAAAAGGGCGAGTTTGTCTACTAATTAACTTGAGTTTATTTACTAGTTAACTTCATGTAAAAATGGCTGGATGAAGTGAGAAAAGCTCATTAATATTACACTTTTCAACATCTAATTTGATATAAAATATTATTATTGTGGTATTTTGATTACAGGAAGATGGCAGCTCGGGGACTGAATAATTTTCTTGGTGGACGTCTACGCCTCAAGATGTTCGAAACATTTTTGCTAAATAGTATTACAGAAAAGGCTTGCACCGGAATTTATACAAGTTCAAATCTTGAATTCCTAAACCTCAAATTATTCATTTTGGGTAAATTACATTCATTTATTATTCTTTATTTATATATGCGTTTTATGTATGTAGTAAATAATGACCCGTGCAGAGGATGAAATATTTCTTGCACTCAAATTTTGTGCCTGCCCTTGGTAGGTAACCTATGTGGGGGCTGGGAAAATCTAACAGAACATTGTCTAGTATTGGGAATTGTCTGTTATGTTTTTATAGCCCCCTTGTCATATACAAATCTCGATGGCAAAGATTTTGGAAGTGCTACTCTAAAGTATGAGAAAATACTTTTGTGACTACGGTGCAGAGGGGCTGCCACATGATTTTCAGTTTCGTGTATTTATATAGTTGCTGTGCAGGGATCTCTTTTAAGGTGTATGCTCCCTTTTTCTTAAACTTGTCATTTCCCTCTAATAATGAAAGAGCTTCCGGAGGATGCATGCGAGAGTAATGAGCTTGGTATGATTTTCAATTTAGTAACTGTTTTATTATTATTCCCAAAGTGTTTAGAATCTATGCTAATATAGATTTATCTTAATTTTTTTTATTAAACATAATAAAAGATGCTGGAATTTTGTAATTATTAAGCATATAAAATATTAAACATAATAAAAAATGCCTAGATTTTTGTAATTATTAAGAATATAAAAGGTTAAAATCTATACTAATAGATTTATCTTAATTTTTTTATTAAACATAATAAAAAATGCCTGGAATTTTGTAATTATTAAGCATATAAAATATTAAACATAATAAAAAATGCCTAGATTTTTGTAATTATTAAGAATATAAAAGGTTAAAAAATGAGTAGTTGAAAAATTGTTTGCTTAATATTTACAATATAGATTTTTCTTTGTAACTTTTGAGCATCCAAAATAATAAAAAATACTTAATATAAGTAGTATTAAATTAATATATACCAGTATAGATCTATCTTATCAGTATATAAGAAGAATCCAGATTGATAAAAATACCTAAATGCCTAGTAAATGCCTTGTACTTTATAATATATAGAGGTTAAGATAAATTTATATTTAGAGCATTTGAGTGGGCTAACGGTTAAAACTTAAGAATATGTGTTATACTTTGGAGATCACAGGTTCAAAAATATATAGAGGTTAAGATAAATTTATATTTAGAGCATCTGAGTAGGCCTAACGGTTAAAACTTAAGAATATGTGTTATACTTTGGAGGTCACAGGTTCAAAACTGATAGGGTTAGGGTTGCTCATTGGCCTGTTGTGATAAGGCTCGAAGGTTAGGCAGCCCTTGGGATAGAGGCTCACCCCGGTGGGCTTCGAGACGTCTCGGCCTCTTCTAAGTCACAAGTTGTGAGTGTATCTGGTTTGTAGGCTATTGGATATACTCTTAGGACGTTGCTGTTCCAATAGTTAAAAAAAAAGATAAATTTATATTATTTAAAAGAAACAAATGGTTGACTCTTTTTTCTTAATTTCAAAGTATTAGACGTCGACTTTTTTTTTATAATTTCAAAGTCTTAGACGTCGACGTTTTTTTTAATAATTTCAAAGTCTTAGACGTCGACCTTTTTTTCTATAATTTATTTATGCACTTGATGTGTCACACACATCACATCGAGATAGAGTAAGCATGTATGGATGGCAAATACCAACTAGTAGAAAATATGCTTCCTATTCTAATCTATGTAATGCAATATCGTGAACTTGCAGCCATTGTATACTTTATTTCAATTTTATCCAGTGCAAGCTGGATAATCATTCTCATAGTACCGTAACTCTCATGTGTCATTGATAATCGGTTCCTATTTTGACACTTTTGTTATAGTGACGCACTAGCTGCCTAAATTTTTATAGTGATTGGCATTGCGATATATCAAGGTGAACCAAATATTCAAAATATTTACGTACGGCACAATTTTGCCCTCGATTATAGGAGGCTGCAATCCGGCAATAGACCACGGACCGACTGTAGTAGATTTCTTTGCATTTTTAATTGCACGTGAAGATCTGTGTTGAAGCTGCAATCTAGCAAAAATATCCTGGAACGAATGTAGTAGCTTTCTGTGCATGCGAAGATCTCTGTTTTTCCATGTAGCTGTTGGTCTCTTTGTCATTTTTGTAGTGTTGGGTTGAAGGCATCTTCACAAGTTCATTTCTAGATGTGTAGTTATGGTCATTTTTGTAGCTTTTTGTTGAAAGCATCTTTACAAAATCAGAGTTCATATCATATTTATAACTAAGTAATTGCTGCATCAGGTATTTGATGTGTTGAAGTAAATTACATTTTGGTTAATACTACTTCTCAACCAAGTGTTTTTTGTTATAATTATTTAACCTCTGTTTAGCTGACATCGTGTTCTATCTTATGGCAATCCCTCCTAAATGATATCTGCTTTTTACTCGTAGTATTACAGTAAAAAAATGCGTCAAGTTTCCAACTAAATAAATGCATCAATTTTCCATCCACTAGTAAAGGTGAAAAATAGATATTATACCCAGTTATAAGTATTTTTACATCACAATCAATCAACCATTATCAAGGGATATTTAGGGTCATGGTATATTGGAGCTTGTATGCTGTTGTGGCCACATTTTTTATATGCAGTAGCTCTCAAATCTAAAGAAACATTTAGCTCTTTCAACCTATTCCAAAGGTGATATCCTCTTCACATTTAGCTCTTTTAACCTATATTCCAAAGGTGATATATTGGCACCATGTAAAAACTTTTCTTAAAGTAAATGAAATAACAAAGAGGTTGGTTTTATTATCATGTCAATCCTTGACAATGATCCTAAATGAAGCTAGATGATCAATTGTTAAATGATGGTTTCTAAAACCGGTATGGTTTTTATCTCTTTTTACATCACTTATAACCATATGATAATCTTATTTTCCAAAATAATTTCATATAACTTGGGTTAAAAAGGATCATGACCATGACGGACCAATAATTTGGGGGGTTATTTTTATCTCTGCTTTATAAAATAAAAACAATGAGCCTTTGAGTCCATGGTTTAGAGAAAACTTGTTTGACTCCAAATTGAAGAGCTTGTCAATGTGGGGGATAAGGTTGGGTTCTTCAATTTTTAAGATTGACTCCAAATTGAAGAGCTTGCCAATGTGAAGGATATGGTCAGGTTCTTCAATTTTTAAGATCGACTCCAAATTGAAGAGCTTGTCAATGTGAGGGACAAGGTTGGGTTCTTCAATTTTTAAGATTTTTGCTTGATATCCTCGATGTCCTTGGCTTTTCTTTTTACAAGTCATTTTTCTCTATACATGTCCTCCCAAATTAAAATTCCTTGCATTTTAATAAAGGTTAGAGTATTGTTGATGACATTATTAAGGGGGTTCACAAATCTACTCAAGGTATGAATTATAGTCCTTCAAGGTAATCATATTATTCTCTTTATTTGTCGAGTTAGAATTTCCAATCAAAATTTTTTAAAATTGAATTCAGAAAGGTGTTAAAGCTTTCTCTTGTTTATATGATATCTTTTTCTTTTCTTTGCTTGACTTTGTAACTAGTTATATTTTCATGTTTTAGAAACTTACCAGTATTTTATGACTAGTTATACTTTCATGTTTTAGAAACTTGCCAGTTTTGTTTTAGCAAGTTTACAATCATCTCACCAAGGGTTTGTCGTTTGGTTCTCCTTTCTACATGGAAACTTTGATAGTGTATTTGCTTAGAAGATGAGGTTGTAGTAAAAGTATGATAAACATAATCAACATTCTTTTTACATATGGAGAGTTTTAATTCATTTTTATATCATCTAGTAAAATGTGAACTTTATGTTTGTTGAAGTCCAAGTGCTTTATTATTAGACTTTTCTTCTATGGGATTATTATGCATGGCATACTTTAGAGTTAGAATTAAGGGTATATGATCCAACTTTGGCTCAAGCTCATCTAAGATTTCAAAATCAACTATTTGGTTGTATATGAAAATATTAGATAAAATATAATTAACCACACAATTACCAAGCTCATGGAAACAAATCATCAGCTTGGATTTCAACCACTTCATTAGGCCATAAGAACTACAAAATTTGATTAGTTTAGAACTTAACTAATTTTCACCTAAATTTTTAGAGTTTCTTTTATAAATACAAGCCCAGTCAATGTCCTCTTTTAACTACAAAGGGATAGGGTTGAAAACATTGCTGAGATCAATGGCTTTTGTTACTTATTGTTCTAACACATTGATAACCCCTTGCAAGAGGATATTCATTGTTTCTTAGACTAAAAATATCATGTTCTAAGACATTGTATGGACAATTTTTATGTAAGTTGTTTTTCTTATAAAAGTTAGATTATATAAATACAAAATAACAAACTGCTAAATAATTTTTTTTACTATTAATGTCAAATATCTCCATCTATACATTGATTGATAGGGGTTTGTTTGTGAACCCTAATATAAGGAGAAATGTCTTAACTTATATAACAGGTTATGCCTCCAATTCCTCTACAAGAGGACCTCTCTTTCCACGTTGACTACAGGAAAAATCATTTTATTAAAATTAATAAAAAAAATAAAAAATAAGAAAAAATGTTATTATACAAAACATAAGAAAAATGATAAAGAAAAAAATAATGATTTAAAAAAAATGATTTTGGGAGAGGCTTCCCTATCAGTAGTAAAAAATTTGTCCGCGGTTATCTATAGTATTGCCATGCCTCATACTACTGAGAGGGAATGCCTTAATATGATTGTCAACAATATATATATATAATCGTCTTTGTTATTTTAAATTTAATTTGTGTATGTTATTTCTATTTATTTTTTTAATTTTTTTTTTTATAATTTTGATTAAATTGAAAAAGAAAGCAATACAATTAAAAATTAAACATTGTTCAAAAGGATTGGATCCATCAACAAGGAAATGGGGGCACTCAAAGGTAGGTGTCAAACATGTGAGGCTTGCATTGCATTCCTATGTGCACACATAAGTGGATCGAAGCACACCCTCTTGCCATCCTCAAGAACGAACATTAACTATTATAACTATGTCCATAATTTTAAGGTGGCAAGTACGAAGGGGGTTTTTTATGACCTCGATGGAGAAAATGAAATATCGTATGCATCGGTTTTGGGAATGCATCTAACAATAAAATAAATGCATTGAAGTGATTTTCCAAGGCATGTTCATGCTAAAGGAGAACTTGGTGACAATAATTTAGGACTATTCAATTCTCATTTGGTCGTTGTTTTGTGAAACCCCTCTCCAAAACTTCAAATGATCTCACCTCGGGGGAAATATTGCTTTGATCCAACACTTCATATAAAACTATACTTATTCGAGTATGAGGTTACAAAATAGGGAGGTCAATGCCTAAGCCAACCTAAGAGTAAAATTTGAGCAAAGGTCAAGTGAAGTCAAAGGTGGGGGACTCACTATTTGCACCACTCCCTTGAAATGGTCACTAATTATGAACGTTTAGTTACACAATAATAACTCTATTGTCATGCAAGATAGAGGAGAAATGGAGTTAATGCTTACATAGTTCCCATTACCATACGACTCTCATCTCTACATGTGAGCTTAAGAGCAACACAATGGATAATTGGGACCTTGTGTTTGGATTTATTATTTTGTTATTTCTAGAATAGATTCAAGTCAATCATTTCACCCTTGTTCTTGATGATCATGACATTGTAGTAGTAGCAACAAGAGAGGGGGAGTTGGTTAGGAAATTTTTAATTGGCTTCAATTGTACAATATTCTTTGTTTTTAGGGTATCTTGGTTTGGAAGTCATTGTTATGAGAAAACTTGCTCAATAGTGAGGTAAATCTGCTTTCCTTGTAGGTTGCAACCAAGGAAATAATACATGGGTGGGTTAGTATGACAAATACAATGATGTTAAAGCTATAAAACAAATAACAACACATACAAGATATATTTCTAGGATTAAACTTAAAAAAATGACATGAAAAATACAATAAATAAATGAGATTCATCCAAATGTTTATTGTACAATGGAAAATGATTTGAATATAATTGTATTGCCTCAAGGAATGTGGTTCCAGGGGGTAGCCAACACTTCCCGAAGAGAAGTCAAGGGAGCTTAAGATGTCAATGAATGGTAAGAATGTAGATGGAAAATATGCCTTTTAGACAGATTCTTGTATCATAACCTTGTTCTACTTTTTTCTTACGCAATGCACATCCATGGCTTATTTTTATCACCAATTAGGAGGTCTTCAAAAAACTAGTCCAGATGTGAATGCTCTTATCTATGAAGTGGCTTCCAAATACATAGATGGGGCTATTGAATTCCCAAGTACCAAATAGAAGCCAATTCGAACCTCTTTGGTATTCAAAATGAAGATGAGGAGCCTTCAATGTGCTGTGGAATTTTCTAGTCCACATGTATGCACCACCACGTGGGTTTGAAAGCTATTTTTTGCAAGATGTCACGCATGCCGCTTTTGTATGAAATCACACAAGTAAACAAAAAATTGATTGCGTTGGAACAAACTTATTCTACATGATTTTTTATTAAATGGAAGCTTTGTGAGCTAGATGTTGTATGTTGATGATGTCTTTCAGTGATGAATGTTGAAATGTTGTAGGTGTAGAAAATTAAAATGATAATAGATGCCCTATGATATATGAGGTTAGAGGGACTTAGATAGTTGAAATACATCATTGCTTATTTCTATTGTGTTGATATTATGTAACTGTGAGAGTAAGAAAGCAATTGTTGAGAACAAAGGATAGCTTGTGAGGGAGTGGCGGTGGTGACTAGTGTAGTAACAACTTAATAGGTGTGATATAAATAATGATTTTATATGAGCGAAACATGCATCCCATGCTTATGAAATTATGTCTAAGTAATTTACAATGAGAAGAGAATGAGGAGTCAACTCTATGAGCTGTTGTGGTGAGTTCGAAGTTGGCTTCAATCCTTGACCTAAGAATATGTTCTCTGTATCTTGATGTGATGGCAATGAGGCCCGAAAGGGAAAACTATGCATAATCTTGAACAACTAATGGGGGTGGGGGACTTAAATACTAATGAAGATGTCAAAAGGGAAATCTACAATGTTAGATCTAGAATTTCAGACATAATTGGGAACGTTGCAACCATTGGAATGTATGACTCCCCTTGTTGTGATAAAGGAATTGGTATCAAACATAGGGGAGACTATTGATGCAAATAACTCTAATTACCACTCTGATCAGTTTGAGATTAGCCCTTTATTGATAAGAAGGGTAACAAAGGTACAACCATTAATGTTGAAAATGTCAGTGTACTATGCCAAAGTCGATGAGAATGGAGGGAAATCATGAGATTAGGATCTCACTGATGAGGACCAATAACATATTGCAATTGATTGGGGTGGTGACAAAATAATACAAGACAAGTTGGTAAGCATAAGGTTTATGACTTTCCTTGATCAAAGTGTGAGAGGTGGTTGACCCTAAGCAACAATATTCAAACAGTTGTGCAATGCTTAACGAGTCGCTAAGGGGCCAATGGAATGAATATGATGTAAACTAGGTCTCATATGGTGATGTCAAACTGGGATGAGGAGGTTCATGTGGTAGGGTGACAATAATAGCAAATTAAGGTGTTGGTAGGATTAAAGTGACATGTTGCAAATACTTCGATCAAGGGAAACCAAGGGTACCACTGTTGAAAAACAAGAATAATGGTATTGAAATATTCCCTCATTTTTGGTGTGTTGGGAAATTTGTTTTTACAAATTAATAAAAAAATAAGGGGGACTTTTACAGACCAATAAGATGGGTGTTTGATGAGTAAATAATATGCATAGTGTCCCTGCATAAATAACGAGGCAACGATGGTGCTTTAATCTGAGGGAAAAGCCCCATCATGGGTCTTCTCAAAGGTTGATGAGATGGTGAACATAAATGGTCTCTTTATCTTAGTGGGGATGAGAGGTCATTCATAAATAGTAACTAGAAAGTTCCCAAGAATTCAAAGGGTGTGGTCAACAATACACATCAAGAAAGAAATATGTGATATTCTTGGTGAGATAGTGGGCTATCAGACTCTAGCGTCTAAGGGTGAAGGAACATGGGTGTCATGATACTATATGTTGTAATGGTGTACACGCTCATGATGGTAGAATGCTACTACACAAAAAAGGAATGTTGTAGTGAATGCTATGATGTGTGTTTCAAGACAAAACATTGAGGATATCAGCGGGGCAATTGGATATATGTAATCTTCATGGAGGCAACGCAAAAATTATATGCAAGGTTGAGAAGATTTACTTATTGAGGCGATTGTGAGATTGTGGTTGAAAAAGAACATGTCTGACCAAAATCCTGCACAAATGAAGCAAATACCACATTATAATAGTGCTCATGATAGGAAATCCAATGGTGCACACTGTATCAACAATGGGTGATTGTACCTACATAAATGGTCTAAAAATTGGGTCGTGATGAAGTATTGCGAAGAATAATAAAAAATGGCACCATGTTAAAGAGCATGCAATTGTGATCACAATGGTGTTGAGGATGCATCAAACAAAACTTCTAAACGAGCTATTGGAAGATTGGGCTATATAGTTATAAATAGGGGTGGGGCCGATATTTTGAAATTTATAGTTATGGTTTGTGGTGTTGATGCCCTAGACCTTTCATTGTTGATTCTGGGAGATTGGATGATTCTGTGAGATTAGATCAACGTATTTCAATTTAGCGTCTTCCAGGTTAGTCCTTGGAGCAGGCATCGCATTTTCAATGAATTAAACTTTAGATTAGGGTCCCTAGTGAGTTGTACGGAATCCCTAAGGGTTTTTATGGGTTGGAAATATTTTGAGGTAATTCCCACATAAAATCGTGTGGAGATTCCCTCGACAGTCACAATGGGCAGGATGTATCTTTGAGGTGCCACACGGTTAACCCATGCGATTATTTGTGTGGACAATGGCAGTCATGCAACCAAGGTGAACATCTCCTGTGCAGAATGTCTGTGTGACTCATCATGTTTATAATCACATGTCGTGTGGGATGTGGGAAACTCACTCTTTGTGGAGAAACTGTGTGGATAATTATCTAATTAGTCTCATGAGCTTGTGATCTAAAAACTATGGTGGACATGGGGAATATTTATACACCCATTTTCTAGTGATATCCACACTATGGTGTGGGTTGAGGCGTTTGATCCTCATGCAAGATAACCATGCGTGTTACGAGTTAGGTGACTCACAATCACACGGTTGTTGCTTAGTTTTTTGAGATGTCAGATTTATGTTGAGTAATTGGCGCATTTTATTTGTTTAGTTTTCCATATTACGTAGTTGAGATGGAAATTGAAAGGTGTGAGCACCATTTTAACACCCTGCAACTAGAGGTGGTGGGTTTCCTAGATCTTCAACAATGGCTACATGATGTAGGATTATTGATGTTATGGGACTAACCCTATGCTAAGGTTGAATGACCATTTCGTATGAAAGTCGATTGGACTCTTAAGTGACCAATTGGGTTTCTTTGTGGTGGGTGACCAGAGGGTTCCTCTTGACCGCTTTAACATTTATTTTCAGAATGGGTTGTCGATTCGCGAGATCAGGGAGGAGTCACACTTGTCTTTGAGTGGACAAAGGATGGCTAATTAGTCGATTAGCCAACATTGCAAGGGAGACCTTGGGGTGAAGAAGGATAGAGGCACCTTGATCATCATTATTAACGACCTAATAGTTCATGTAGTGGCTACCATGGTGGTCTGGGTGTTGGTGGCGAATACCACTCATCAAATATCTGGGGCCCAACTTCTCTTGGTATAGATGGTTTTCAGAGGCATTGACATATATTGGGTCCACTTGTTGCTAGTCAACATGTAGGGTTGGCTATCAAAATGTTGCTTGGAGGGAAATATATAGTTTTGTTATGGATCTGTCATTTGATGCTACTTCTTCAAGTAGTTTATGGGACCTAAGCATAGTTTTGTGGGACCTCAACATAGTTATATGGTTGTACTATATTGAGGTCAAATGACCATCTTGTACAAAAGTTGATCATCCTCTTGGGTGACCAACTAGGTTGCTTTGTAGTGGGTGATGAAAGGATGCCTCTTGACCGCTTTCGCATTTATTTTCTGGCTGGGTTATTGATCCAAGGGATCAAGGAGGAGTCACAGATACCCTTGTAGCCATAAGATGGTTGATTAGTTGATTGGACACCTTGGGGCGAAGAAGGATGGGGGCATCTTGATCACCTTGATTGACAACCTTGTAGTTCTTGCAGTGGTTACCATGGTGGTGTAGGTGGTAGGGGTGAGGACCACTTAATAGATCTCTGGGGGCCAACTTCGCCTAGTATAGATGGTTTGGGGAGGCAGTAATATAGCTTGGGCCCACATGTTACTAGTAAACATGTAGGCCCAACTATTTAAAAGTTGCTTGGAGGGAAATGGATTGCTTTGTTATGGATCTAGCATTTGTTGCTATTGTTTCAAGTCATTTCCCTCGTTAAGAACACTAATGGTGGTGTCATATCGAGGGCCCAAGGACTCCTTTATGGTGTTTTAGGGGGCATAGTGATGCCCTTGAAAGGAGGGGAGTAGGTGGACAAGGTGTTTATGCTCAACTACCTAGCGGTATGGTAGCACCTGCTGGGGTTGATGGAGCGCTATCCATGGCATGGGATGGATTTTAAGGGAGATCCAAATCTTCCCCGACGATGTCTTGACAATGGGTGTGGACAAATGTATAGGTATCTTTACATCATGCCTTTATTATGTTGAAATATTGTAACTTCCAAGAATTTTCTAAATGTATTTTACTGATGTAACCTATGGGAGATGTTTTATTCCTCCGTAGTGATGTTACTATTGTATTTGGTCATCAAAGAGTCATGAGGTATAACCTCTGTTGTAAGTCGAGTCAATAGAACCCTCTTGAATATAATATAATATTTTTTTGTGACTTCCTAGGTGAAGTCGGCCCAGTAAGTTTGTTGGGGCTGACTTGTTAGGGAAAAAGTTAAGTGTAAGAAAGAGTATAAATAGAGGAGGTGTGTTCCTCATTTGAACACACACTCACACTTGTGTATAGCGCATAGGAGAGAGAGAGAGAGACATATCTGCAAGGAGGAAGAGCACATGTTTGGGGTTTTATCTTTGTACTCTTGATACATCTATATAGAGGAATTTTTGTTGGGTTCTCTTCCCCTTTAGGGTTTCCCAGGATAAATTTGTGTCTATCTTGTGATTGTGTTTCTTTCAGTGATCTTGCATATGCTATTGTTGTGAAATTGAATTGAATACTTATGATATCTAGCTAAGCATATGGAATCTTAACATGTTATCAAAGCTATCCTGAATAGAACAACTTTCACAAGGTGAAACTCTCTCTCCTCTCCATTCAACAAGAAATTAGGGTTTCTGTCAAAGTTGGAATTTTGGAGATATGATTGCATAGGAAGTTGCGCCTCTCTAGAGCACATCTATTGAGCCCTGGATCGAAGTTTTTGAGTGGGTATATCTCTGGGAAATTCAAACCCTATTTTGCATTTGAAACAAAAAACTACAGAAAACCAAAGAACTAGAAAACTACAAAAACTGCAGATCAGAATCTCGCAAGTCAATTTTGAAAGGTGAATACTTTGAATCTCCAGAAATCAAGTGTACCAATCAACTCACCTCAGTCAAGCACATCTATTGGTAATGTCGGTTTTGAATTTTGAAAATTTTCATTTTTTAGTGACCTCCTGGATAAGATGGCCCGAAGCACTAAGCTTGAGGACAAGCTAGAAGGAATAGAAAACTTCCAAGCATGGAAATATAGGATTGGTCTCATTCTTAGAGAGAATTATCTTGATAAATACATCAAAGTAGAAGTTGCAGAACCGGAAGAAGATGAAGCTAAGGAGAATCACAAGAAGGACCTAATTAGGGCTATGAGGATCATTGTTGATTATATCAAAGATCACTTGATTTCTCAATTTTCATCCAAAGAGACTTCTAAGGAAATGTATGATTCCCTATCTAGAATGTATGAAGGAAGGAACATCAACAAAAAGATGACTTTGAGAGCTAAATTGAAGAGCACCAAGATGAGTAAAGGAGAATCCATTCAAGACTACTTCACAAGGGTTTCCCAATTTAAGGAGCAACTAGAAGCCATTGGAGAGTCCCTTGATGAAGATGAACTAGTTATGACTACTCTTAATGGTCTCACTAAACCTTGGGAATCATTCATACAGTCTATGCATTCTAGAAAAGAAAGCATGAAGTTTGACATTGTATGGGAAGATTGCATCCAAGAGGAGGCTAGAGTAGCCAATAGAGAAGCTTTTACTTAAAGAAGATGATCAAGCCCTAGCCACCCATACCAAAAGAGGAAGAAGTCAATCTAACTTCAAAAGGGAAAGTTACAAGGAGTCTCGACCTCCCAATAGGCTCTAAAGGAAAAGAGAATACAGAAAGAGGAAAGACTACTCCAAATTTCAATGTTACAATTGTCACAAGTTAGGACACATTGCCAGAGAATGTCCATTAAACAAAGAAGAATATAAGCAAAAGAGAAACAAAAGACATCATGCGCATCTAGATGAAGATGAGGATGAAGAAGAAGAAGGACCCAAAACAAAACAAGTAAAAGAAGAAGACGCAGAAGAGTATGTGTTATTCTCTGCACTCTTTGGGTCTGTGACACCCGGAGAAGATACATGGCTTATTGATAGTGGTGTTTCAAAACACATGATAGGACAAAAGAAGACTTTGTCAAAACTTGAAGAGAGGAACTCTTCGCAGAAAGTATCATCGGGAGATGACTATTAATATCCTATCAAAGGTATTGGTGACGCAAGCTACAAGCTTGATACTGGAACCCCCATGAAAATGAAGGAAGTCTTTTATGTACCAGGTTTGAAGAAGAACTTACTTTCTATCTCATCATTAGATAAGAAATGATATAGGGTTTCATTTATAGATGGACAAGTACTTATGTGGCCCAAAGGAAAAACAATTGGAGATGCTGTTGTTATTGGTGAAGAAGGAGGATTATATAAACTCAAGGGACATTCAGAAACAACCATTGTTCATGAGACCACTAGCCCAAGTGAACTATGGCATAGGAGTATTGCTCACATCAACTACAAGGCACTACCCTGTGTGAGCAAAGTAGTAACAGGTTTACTAGATTTGAAGATTGATCATGAAGGCACTTGCAAAGGATGTGCAAGAGGAAAGAATATCAAGAATCCATTTCCAAAGAGTGAAACAAAGACTAAAGGTGCGTTGGAATTAATTCACTCATATGTATGTGGTCCAATGCCCTCCACATCTTTGAGTGGTTATGAATATTATGTTTCATTTAGTGATGACTGGTCAAGAAAGACTTGGATATACTTCTTGAAAACAAAGGATGAAGTATTCAGAAAATTCAAGGAATTGAAAGCCTTGATTGAAAATCATTCAGAAAGAAGGATCAAGAAACTCAGAACATACAATGGTGGAGAATATACCTCAAAAGAATTGGAGGCATTTTGTAAAGAAGTTGGAATCAAGAGGAACTAACCACTACCTACAATCCTCAACAAAATGGTGTTGTGGAAAGAAAGAATAAGACCATTATGGAAGCAGTAAAGACAATGATACATGATCAAGCTCTTCCCATGCATCTATAGGCTGAAGTAACAAGAACACTTGATTATGTACATAATAGGTTATCTCATAGTGCCCTTGGATTCAAGACTCCTGAAGAAATGTTCACAGGAAAGAAGCATGAAGTAAGCCATCTCAAAATATTTGGTTGTCTAGTGTATATTCACATTCCATAAAAAAAGAGAACCAAGTTTGACCCTTTCGAAAAGAAGGGAATATTTGTTGGATACTATGAAGTCTCCAAATCCTTTAGAATATACATCCCAGGATTCCATCACATCGAGATTAGTAGGGATGTAACATTTGATGAAGAAGAAGTTGTCAAGAGATCCAGAAAGTGCCAACATGAAGAAGTATATGAAGAAGATATACCTCTCAGAAATATAGGAGTTGCACCCTCCCCTGAAAATGAGACTTCAGATGACCATGATATGCTAGAACCTCAAGAACCTCCTACTATAAAAATATCGCGAAAGAGAAAACCTGCTTAGGTAAGAGAAAACACACAAGAAGCAGAGAAGTATGGAACTCCAGAAGGGTCCACAAGAGTAAGCAAGAGATCAAAGTCATTCTCTAGTTATGTAGCTTTGATGTGTGAGCTTGTAGATCAAGAACCTACCAGTTATGAAGAAGTTGCACAGAAGAAAGAATGGGTAGAAGAAATGATAGAAGAATACCAATCAATAATGAAGAATGATGTTTGGGATATAGTTTCCAAACCTGAGAGAAAGGGTGTCGTATCTTCCAAGTGGATCTACAAGATAAAGCATTCAACTGATGGAAGTATTGAGAAATACAAAACAAGGTTTGTGTCTAGAGGATTCTCTCAAAAGGAGGGAATTGATTATGAAGAGACATTTGCGCAAGTAGCAAGGTACACTTCCATCAGAACCATCATGGCACTTGCATCCATGATGAAGTGGAGTCTACACCAGATGGATGTAAAGACAGCCTTCCTAAATGGTGTAATTGAAGAAGAAGTGTACATAGAACAACCACAAGGATTTGAAGTTGAGAATAGATGGACTTTCGTATGTAAGTTGAAGAAGGCTTTGTATGGACTGAAGCAAGCTCCTAGAGCTTTGTACAGAAGAATATATTTCTTCTAAACGAGCTTGGGATTTACCAAAAGTAAAGTTGACCCTAACCTTTACTTTAAGGTTATGGATGATGAACTTAGCATACTAGTATTGTATGTGGATGATTTGTTTCTGATGGGGAATGAGAAACAAATTGTAGAATGCAAGACGAACCTCGCTGGAGAATTCGAGATGAAATACATTGGATTGATGCACTATTTTCTAAGCCTAGAGGTATGGCAAAGGCCAGAAGGAAGCTTTCTCAACCAGGGAAAGTATGTTGTGTAAATATTAAAAATATTTGATATGTTGGATTGTTGTTGTCTGATGAATCATTAGAGTTAGTAGATGTGACTCCGTAAAGACAGACTATTCGTTCTTTGATGTATCTGACGAATACGAGACCAGATATATGCTTTGTTGTGAACACCTTGAGTCAGTATCTAGTTAAACCTAGAAGTGTTCACCTAATTCAGTATCTAGTTAAACCTAGACGTGTTAAAGCATGTGATGAGGTACCTGAAAGTTACAATAGACATTAGACTATACTATGATGGAGATCATGACTACAGATTGTATGGTTATACAGATGCAGATGCATATTGGAAGTACCTCAGACAAAAAGAACACTTCAGGTGGATGTTATTGTCTAGGATTTGCCATGATCTCATGGTTTAGTAGGAAGAAGTCCAGTGCACTGCTTAGCATGGATGAAGCACAGTATATAGCAGCTTGTTCTATTAGTTTTGAATCCATATGGATTCAAAAGTTGATGTCAGGTCTATTTGACTTGGAGCTGGATACTAGAATGATTCTATGTGACAACCAGAGTTGTATAAATATGACAGAGAACCCAGTGTTCCATGATAAGTTGAAGCACATAGAAATCCGGTATTTTTATATATGGGACATGGTACAGAAGCGAGCTATAAAGCTCCAGTATGTGAGTATCGATGAGTAAGTTGCGGATGTGTTTACCAAGTCTCTGTATCGAGTAAAGTTTGAATACTTCTATGACAAGATTGGTGTAGTTCGAAAAGACCTTCCTCGAAAGGAGTAACAGTGATGATGATGTCACAGACTTTCCTCACAAGGAGGAATGATGATATGGACCCTCCTTGGAAAGGGGGAGCAGGTCAATGATATGTACCCTCCTAAAAAATGGGGAACAGGTTGATGATGTGGACCCTCCCTGAAACGAGAAGTAGGTTGATGCTGTTGCAGTGGGATTGTATCATCCCTGGAGATTATGTCCTAGAGTGAGAGGGATTGACCATCTCGTAATTGGCTCGGGATTGCATCATCCTTGGACCTATGTCCTAAAGTGAGAGGATTGACCATCCCGTAAGTGACTCGGGATTGCATCATCCTTTGGCTTATAACTAAAGTGAGAGGGATTGACCATTTCGTAAGTGGCTCAGGATTGCATCATCCTTGGACTTATGTCCTAAAGTGAGAGGGATTGACCATCCCGTAAGTGGGTCAGGATTGCATCGTCCTTGGATGTAATATCTCAATTTTGGATCCATTGCATTAAAAGTATATATGATGTAAGTACCATTATTAAATCACGGTGAGGAGATCAAGGCCAAGGCCTCACCATCCATTTAGTGTTTTATGTATCAACAATGAAAATCGATGCATATGGTTCTCGTGCTAGCGAGGCACAATATAAATTGAGACATCATGTAAATATGCAATTTAATAAAAATACCCACAACTAGCTATGCAATGCAACAAGAGATGGGCGCATGATTTCACAAGGAATAGGGAGGGAAATTATTCAAATCCTTGAGCCAATAATGTTAAGCCAAATGTCAATAAGATAACCCATAAACTCTCAACTACCCATTTTGTCTTATGCACCCAATCATTTAATTCTTCCAGAAATTGGTTGAGGTAGTTAATGCATTGGGAATGGAGAAGTATGGCCATGAATTTTTTATTGGGGCAAGCCATCAACCTGGAAAATCTTATTTTTTCTTATGGTGCAAGAAAAAACCTAGAAATGAGTTCCCAAACCATTCCTCACCTGTGTGTTTCACTTTCTCACACAACTGGAGCTAGCTGGGGCGTTTCCCTCGTGTTTTCCTGCAATTCCTTCAGTTTTCCATGGTTGGAAACTCGTTTTTGTGTTGCTCAGTGGATGTGAAGAAGAGATTCACGGTTTTGGTGTTTATTGCGGTCGTTTCTGCTTTTGCAATTGCTCTCCTAGGATTGATTTCCCCATTTACCATTTCGTTTTTTGTTGCCAAAACATTTTTTTCCTTCATGCCCAGCACTTGTGTTTTGTTGTTATGTGCATCCTTGTTTTAGTATGAACTATTAGGAGTGGAAGAGGCCCAGAATTGGCTTGATAAACCTAGTGAAGAGAGGATCCTCACAAAAAGATCAAGAGGTGTTGGCTAATATTCTATGCATACCTGGGAGAACACTGGAAGAGAAGGTATGGCCCAAGGAACTGTGTAATAGTGAATAAAATAATTCCTTGGAAATCATGCCTAGCTCATGGGTGGCAGTTGTGCAGTGAGATTGATGAACACAACTGACCTATGGTTGGGTGGAACATTGCAGCGACATAGCTAGTTACTCGGGCCAACTCATTTTCAGATAAGTGCTCTTGTATTAACTCTGAAATTGTATTTGTTTTATGAATTATTATGTATCGGATGAATGTATTTGCTTTCGTTGTATTTTCATTTATTATACATCTACATATATATATTATTTCTAATGCATTATTGATTATGTCCATGGGGCTAGATGACCAGTTGTGATGGCAGCACGTGCGTCGCGTCCTCTCCATGGCAAGAGGGGAGGGGACGCGACAGTGTGGTATCAAAGCCCATAGGTTACAACATTGGGCCTAAATGGGCTAAGTGAACAGTTGACAGAGGTAAGATTACCCCCTATTGAGCACTGGTCAGTAGAGAAAAACAAAAAAAAAATTCAAAATTTTTCTAAGTGTTTTTTAAAATTTCTATGTCAACAAAATTTAGCAAGTTCATCGATACATGTCAGAAGAAACCGACGATTTTTGCCGATACGTCGGAACAAACCAACAAGTTTTGCCGACACATATCAGAAGAAACTGGTGAGTTTGTCGAGAAAGAAAGAAAAAAATTTCAAAAATTTTCTAAGTGTTTTATCGATACATGTCGATACATGTCGGAAAAAACTTGGCGAGTTTTGTTGATACATCAGAATAAAAAGCTGATTTTTGTCGATCGACGCAAAAATGTGAGTTGCGGCGATACGTGTCGAAAAAACTTGGCGAGTTTTGTCGATACGTTGGAAGAAAAAGGTGAGTTGCGCCGACATGTCGAAAAAACTTGGCGAGTTTTGTCGATACGTCGGAAGAAAAAGGTGAGTTGTGCTGACATGTCGGAAAAGTTTGGTGAGTTTTGACGATTGACACAAATAAGTGAGTTAGTCAATACATGTTGAAAAAATTCAACAAGTTCGCCGAAACAGAGAATTTCAACTGTTATTTAGTGGGATTTGCAGGTACTAAAAAATTGAAAAATGGTAGTGAACTTATGCATCGGATTGCGTGAAATCCAAAGTTTTACAAAAAAAAATGAGGATGTTTCCCTTGACCCATCTGCAATGGCGTAGGGAAGCCACAAGGGGGCAAGCCCCCTTGACCCCTATCATCCCCCTGAGACAGCCATTGATTGTGAGAAAAGTCTATGTTTTAACAAGTTGTCAATATAGGATTTTCCAAAATGCAGGAAAGTAATTTATATTTTCTGAGAATATCACGCAGCTAACAATTGTGTTTATGAGCACATTTTGCATAATCATAGTCACATCAAATGCAACATTCTACATAGTGCAATTTGGAAAATTTGGTCTTGGTTGGGCCAAGAAGATCAACATCATGAATGATGCACAGGATCCCTATGAGCCCAAGACAGATGCCATGGGAGAAAACATACAGGTTGAGAATGCTGAAACATAATCCAATTTGAGAAGAAATCAAGAGACTCCCCAGATATTTCAGCCACCATGAGGAGCATAAGGGTGGAGTTTCAAAGTTGTAGAGAAGGTAATGAAATGATGATTAAAGCCCAAGAAGAACAAAATCAGTTGAATGCAGCCATGCTACAGAGTTTGACAGACATCCAAAGGCAGATAAACTATGGGCATCGGATAACAAATCCAGAAGGGAGTAGGAGTAGTTCAAGGAGAAATTCCCGCAAGAGGTCCAATATCTCAACAGGAGTTTATAGAGATAGAACATATACTCCAGAAATATCTTCTTGTGGATCATCTGACTCCGAAGAATCCATTGGGGGTTTAAGATCTTCATCTCACATGAGTAAGAGGAAGAGGCATTACAAGAAGAATTCACATGGGGAATTTAAGAAGGCAAAGCCTCCTACATTTGATGGTGAGGTAAAATCTGGTCAAGAAGATGAAGCTTGGCTTCTCGGGATGAGAAAGTATTTCCAAGTCCAATAGTACTCTGGAAATACGAAGGCAAGGGTAGCCATCTTCAACTTAAATGGAAGAGCATCTATATGGTGGGAGCACCTTAGGCAAGTGAAGAAGATCAATGAAAGAAGAATTGTGTGGAAAAAATTCAAGAAATATTTCAAGCAGAAGTACCTCTCTGATAGGTACTATGATGATAAGATTAAAGAGTTCCACAAGCTTAAATTGGGACAATTGACCATTGAAAAATATGCAAACAAATTCTTGAAATTGTTGAGGTATGTCAAGTATATTCGAGATGATAAGGTGAAAATTCAGTGTTTTTAAAGTGGGATACCTCATTCATATAAAGATAGGATTGAATTTGAAGAACCTCGAACTCTAGAAGAGGCAATAAGGAAGGTTAAGTATTGCTATGTTCAAAACAAAAGAAAACATTATTTTTGTAAGGCATGGAAGGACAAGAGGAATGAGAAGTTTGACCAAAGGAAGAAAGGTTTCACACCCTCTCACCTCTGAAATCAACAAAGGCAGCCATCACAAGTTGTGACTAAGCTAGCCATAATGATGGGAGACAAGACAAGAGAACCACTTCAATGTTAGGGATGTGGAGGAGACCATATGCTTAGGAACTGTCTGCATCGAAATGGGAATGTAAGTCAATTCCACAACATCCAAGAAGTTGAAACTGTGGGTCAAGTGGTGAGGACCGTCCCTAGAATCTTTGCAGCATTAGAGGTCTGTTGAAATCTAGCTTTCACATCACATTCAAGCATACATTACGCTTATACACAACCATCAAAGACAAGTATTTGGGAAGGGACATCCAATCCACCTTTGTATTCATCTTTGATACTTATTTATACATTATGAGAGAGGTTGGAGCGATTGTACCTACTCCAACTACTCATTTGTTAATATATATTTAAACTATATAATTATACAAATATGATGACATTTAAGAGTTCAGGTGGCCCCCTCTACATCTCCGCCACAAAAAAAACGTTTCTTCGTCCCAAAGAGAACAAAGAAATATGCATCAACATCTTGGGTCTCTGCTACTACTGAAGTAGTCTTCACTGTGCATCAACCATGCATACCAGTCTGCATAGGTAACTCAGTCGCAACAGCCGCCAGCTTGATAGGAAAACACGCGTGTATAAGGCTCTACTATGACTGGTTACTCTTCAGCCTCCATCTTCAATCTGGCAATAGTCCATTGAAGTCTCATCCTCTCACAACGATGGTCAACCATCCTTTTCCGCAACTAGGTATTTTGTTTTAAATCCTCACCTTGGCTCATATGACCGACATCTCCATCGGTCCAGGCATGCGGGGCCTTTTGGCTCTTCGACTTTCTGTGCCATTTCTCTTTCTTCTGGCTTTCCGAGGTTACAACCTAGGAATAGTTTCAGCATTTTGATAATGAGGGGTACATTGTCATCATGTCTCATTGGAGCGCTTTTCTGTGTAGGTGTATGATATCTGCTTGATTGTAATTGTCATCTTTTGAAATGCCTGCAAGATTGTGTGATTCCTGCTCATGTTCATAACTGACTGCTTATAGTTCAACTGACTTAATATGACTCAACTTATGAAAGTTGGCAAGAGACCAACTTGAAAACTTGATTTTTATAGAATGGAGGGGATTGCCTGCCTCAAAAGAGACTCGCTTTTAAACCCCTCGACTTCAAAATTTTAAATAGACTTACGTCAGCATTTTCTTTGATCATCGACCATATCTAAACATTATTGACAAGAGATGTCAACTTGATTACAGTGCAAACTACAACTCGACTATAACAAGGAGTCGACCAAAATAAAACATGGACATCGAACTTTATAATCGACCAACCGTCAACAAATTAGATCACTCATATAACATATCGACCAAAGTGAACCCCGACCAATTGTTAACATCAACGATGGGATGATCGACCCAAACAATAAATTTAGTTGATTCAATAAAGAATCCGTAAATGATAAGACTCAACCAATCTTAAATAATGTCGACCAAAAAATAAAGTATTTCTTGACCACATATTTAAGAATCGACCAATTTTTAAAGGCCCGGCCAAGTCGACCAATTTTTAGAAGATATATCATCAACAATATAGGTCAACTGAAAGAGATGTCTACCATAATTATCAGTCGAATCCTTCATACATGTATTTCTTTTACTTGTTATCGGTCAACCCTCCATGATGTAGATATCATTTAAGGGTGAAAATGATCAATGTTTCTTCCAGGTTGACTCTTCCATGGGCAAGCAAAGAAAGCTTTTAAATTGATCCTGAGCGATAGTGCTTGGATGACGGTTCATGGTCATTTGGATGAATGATGGTTTGGAACCTGCACGATGGGAGGGGGTTGTGTCTCGTCCACGATATCACTAATGTCGCTACTATCATCATCCTCACCCTCGATTTCAAGTCTGCAACAATTTTTCTCCCAGCGACCTGCAATTGCCATTGCTCCCAGGATGGCGACTGAAACTCTGTTTGACAGAGAGAGATCTATCATACAAGGTGCTTAAGATTGAAAGAGAGCTAAGATGATATAGTTCATGAACATCAGTTGTTTGGGAACAAGATAATAGAGCTTCAACTTCTGTGAGTGCATGAGGGAACGATCCCATGGCTATGCAGAGGGGGTGGAGTCCCCAGCACAGTCACCGACACCCACCAAAGGAGCCATTCCCCGGTAGTCAGCAAAGGAGAAGTGCCACCAGCCATGACGATATCACTTTCTCCGCTGAACTCTCCATGAATTTATGCATTTCCATTTGTATATCGCGTCTATTGCACCAAATCTCCAGCCAGAGAAATAAAGAATCATATAATCATAACAGAGACAAGAGACAGGGATAGTAGGTTGAATAACACACAAAGAATCATATAATCATACAAAGACAAGAGACATAAAGAATCATATAATCAAAACATATACAAGAGACAAGGATAGTAGGTTGAATAACACCTTATATTACACAATAACACATATGGGTTCATACAAACATCAAAACCGAACCAAGTTTGTATCTAGCTCAACATCCTATTATATATGATTAAAAAATAGTTATGAATAACTAATTGTTGGTTCAGTCAACCGACATGACCTATGGAGGCCGACCTAATCTCTAATTAGTCGACTAACTGACTAGCTCCTCCAACAAGGACTGCCAGGCAGATCATTAATCAACTATGGTTGAAGTTGAAGGTAAGATTGTTAAGCATTAATTCATTTCTATTTTGATTGACTTTGAATCTACTCACAGTTATATCACTCCTAAAATTGTTGATATCTATGCTTTTAAGAAATTAAATCATAGAAAATCATGGTTAGTTCAACTAGCCACTTGAACCAAGATAAAAGTTAGTGAAATTGTACAGAAATGTCCATTAGATATGGATGGGCTATTCACTATGCAAACCTGAATATTCTGCCACTTTGTTCCTATGATATTCTCATTGGAAAGAACTGGTTAGAAGCACATAAGGTTAAACTTGATTGCTACAACAAGACATTTGAATGCATGGATGAAGAAGGAAACCCAAGAATTGTAAGAGGCATTCCAAAGGTTATTTTTGTTAGGCAGATTTCAGCAATGCAGTTGAAGAAGTTATGTAGGAAAGGTTGTTGATTGTATGCATCCCATGTTTTGGAGGCAACAAAAATGAAATTCCTAAGTTGGAGGACTATCATGTATTGCAAGAATTCAGGGATGTTTTTCCTGAAGAGATTCCAGGACTTCCTCCAAAGAGATACATTCATTTTACGATTGATCTTGTGTTGGGAGCCACACCAATGTCCAAGACACCCTACAGGATGAGCACACCCGAATTGCTAGGGATGAAAATGCAGTTACAAGAGTTGTTGGAAAAGAAATATATTAGTCCGAGTGTGTCCCTGTGGGGAGCACAAGTTCTATTTGTGAAAAAGAAAAAGGGGACACTCAAGTTATGCCTTGACTACAAGTAGTTGAACAAAGTTACTGTGAAGAATAAATATCCATTACCTCGAATTGATGACCTTTTTTTATCAAATGAAAGGAGCAAAGGTATTTTCAAAAATTGACTTGAGGTCTGGTTACCATCAGGTAAGAATCAAAGAGGAATATATTCACAGGAAAGCCTTTAGAACAAGGTATGGGCATTATGAGTTTGTGGTGGTACCATTTGGTCTCACAAATGCACCAGCTACATTCATGTGTCTCATGAATAGTGTTTTTAGCAATTATCTGGACAAGTTTTTTCTTGTCTTCCTAGTTGAAATTCTCATTTATTCTAAGAATGAAGAAGAGCATGAAGAACATTTGAGAATGGAATTGCAGTTGCTAAGGGAGCATAAGTTATATGCAAAGTTGAGAAAATGTGACTTTTATAAAGATAAAATTCATTATTTGGGTCAAATTATCTCAAACGAAGTAATATATGTGGTTCTTGAGTAGTTTGAGGCCATTATGAATTGGCCAACTCCAAGAACCATGACAGATGTGAGATCCTTTATAGGACTTGTCATGTACTACAGGAGGTTCATTGAAGGATTCTCCAAGGTCGCACATTCAATCACTTCCTTGCAAAAGAAGGGGATAAACTTTGAATGGACACTAAGATGTGAGGAAAGCTTCCAACGGCTGAAGAATATTCTTATGAGTGCACCAATATTGAAAATTGCATACCCAGAAAAAGACTTTGTGGTGTGTACTGATGCATGCAATCAAGGACTTGGAGGAGTTCTTATGCAAGACAACCACGCAGTATGCTATGAGTCAAGAAAGTTGAAGGAGAAAGAGAAGAACTACGCTACTCGTGATTTAGAACTTGCAGCCATAGTACATGCTCTAAAGATGTGGAGGAATTACTTAATGGGAAGGGAATTTGAGCTAAGGACAGACCATTGTGGTTTGAAATACTTGTTTGATCAACCAACTTTAAATGATGGGCAAGCTAGATGGTTGGAATTTTTGTGTGGATTTGATTTTGAAATCAAACACATAAAAGGAAAAGAAAAGAAGGTGGCTGATGCACTCAGCAGGAAGGTACATGAAATGCATGTGGCATCTCTTAGTACTTTCCAACCAGATTTGAGGCAGTGATTCTCAACCATATTGATGAAGATGAAGTGTACGTGCAGATAAAGGACAAGTTGCAGTAGCAAAACCTTGAAAGGAATTATGAAGGATATCAATTGGAAGGAGACGAACTTCTTACTTATAAGAATAGGATTTATATTCCAAATGTGGCAGACTTGAGGAGGATTGTTATGGATGAAATCCATCAAGCTCCATATTTTGGTCACCTAGGATATCACAAAACAATTGCTACAGCCATAAAGCAGTATTTTTGGCCGGGAATGAAAAAGGACATTGCTGAGTATATTTTTAAGTGCATGGAATGTCAGCAGGTGAAGGTTGAACATCAACACCCAGCAGGTTTAATGCAACCTTTTCCAATCTGGAACAGAAATGGAAAGTCATTTCCATGGATTTTATTACAAGGTTGCCAATGACTATGAGACAACATGATTGCATCATGGTTGTGGTGGAAAAGTTAACAAAGGCATCACATTTTATATCGGTCAATTCCACAAATAAAGTCGATGCCATTGCAAATATTTTCATGAAGGAAATTTTCAGATTGCATGGATTGCCTAAGGCAATAATTTCTAACAAGGATACCAAATTTACTTCAAATTTTTGGAAGGGTATTTTTGCAAATTTGGGTACAAAGCTAAACTTTAGCACCGCCTACCATCCTCAAACCCATGGAAAAACAGAGTAAATCAGGTGCTTGGAGGATTATTTACACTTGGTAGAGTTTGCATATAATAACAGGCAGCAAGCATCATTGGGAATGAGTCCATGTGAGGCTTTATATGGAAGAAGGTGTAGGACACTAATGACTTGGGATAATCAAGTGAATAAAATTGTGCTTGGTCTAGAATTGCTTAAGGAAATGGAACAAGAGGTTGCAACGATCAAGTAGAACTTGAAAACAGCCCAAGATAGACAGAAGAGCTATGCAAATAAGCATAGAGTGAATAAGGAGTTCAGTGTTGGGGATCATGTTTATCTTAGAGTGATACCAAGGAAGAGTTCCTTGAATCTTGGGAGTTGTGCCAAGCTATCACCTAGATATTGTGGGTCATTTGAAGTGCTTGAAAGAATAGGTTTAGTTGCATATAGACTTGCATTGCCTAATAGCACTAGAGATCATAATGTTTTTCATGTCTCTTTACTTAAAAAATGTGTACATGATCCTAACCATGTGATTAATTGGGATGTGATATAGTTGGAACCCGAGGGAGAGTTCCAAACCGAGCCATTGCGCATCCTAGAAAAGAAGGTATCAGTGCTCAGGAACCGAGCCGTTGGACAGGTAAAGGTGCAATGGAAGCACTACGGTCTCGATGAGGCTACATGGGAGCTAGAGGATTCCATGAGAGTGGCACATCCATTTTTATTCAATTTTGCAGAGCACTGAGGACAATGCTTATGTAAGGGGGAGGGGAATGTAATATCCTGATTTTGACCCCATTGCACTAAAATTATATATGATGTAAATACCATTATTAAATCATGGTGAGGAGCTTAAGGTCAAGGCCCCGCCATCGATTTAGCATTTTATGTATCGACAATTAAAATCGATGCATATGGTTCTCGTGCTAGCCAAGCACAATATAAATTGATACATCATGTAAATATGCAATTTAATAAAAATACCCACACCTAGGTATGCAATGCAACAAGAGATGGGAGCATGATTTCACAAGGGATAGGGAGGGAAATTATTCAAACCCTTAATCTAATAGTGTTAAGCCAAATGTCAATAAGAGAACCCATAAACTCTCAACTACCCATTTTGTCTTATGCACCCAATCATTTAATTCTTCCATAAATTGGTTGAGGTAGTTAATGCATTGGGAATGGAGAGGTACGGCAGTCAATTTTGTATTGGGGCAAGACAACACCCAGAAATGAGTGCCCAAACCATTCCTCACCCATGTGTTTCACTTCCTCACACAACTGGAGCTAACTGTCATTTTCCTCATGTTTTTCTGCAATTCCTTCATTTTTCCATGGTTGGAAACCCGTTTTTGTGTTGCTTAGTGGATGGGAAGGAGAGATTCACGATTTGGGTGTTTATAGTGGTCGATGCCCTTAAACATTTTCTGAAGTCAAATTGCTCTCCCATGGTTGATTTCTCCATTTACCATTTTGTTTTTGGTTGCCAAAATGTTTTTTCCTTCATGCCCAGCACTTGTGTTTTGTTGTTATGTGCATCCTTGTTTTGGTCTGAACTGTTAGGAGTAGAAGAGGCCTAGAATTGGCTTGATAAACCTAGTGAAGAGAGGAACCTCACAAAAAGATCAAGAGGGGCTAACTAATCTTCTATGCACACTTGGGAGAACATTGGAAGGGAAGGTATGGCCTGAGGGACTGTGTAGCAGTGAAGGGAATACTTCCTTGTGTTGGGTGTGTAGGTATTGTGGAGGCCAAGCTAGATAGATCTTGTGGAGGTGTCCATAGCTCTATGGTTGAGCTCACCATCTTAGCAATTCTTCATTTCCACTGCCTTAGCAGCCTGATAAACCCAACTGTAAATTGGCTTGGCTGAACCTTGGTGTGTATTTGGCTATGTGTGAGCCTGTAGCTCCCCTTTTCCTTGTGGAAATCATGCCCAGCTCAAGGGTGGCAGTTGTGTTGAGAGAATGATGAGCACAAATGGCCTATGGTTGGGTGGAACGTTACAACAACATAGCTAGTTGCTCGGGGCAGCTCGTTTTCAAGATAAGTGCTCTTGTATTAACTCTGAAATTGTATTTGTTTTATGAATTATTATGTATTGGATGAATGTATTTTCTTCCGTTGTATTTTCATTTATTATACATCTACATATGTATTTTATTTCCAATGCATTCTTGATTATGTTCATGGGGATAGATGCCCGGTTGTGATGAAAGTGCGTGCATCAATTCCTCGTTGTAGCGAGAGGGGAGGGGACATGACATCCGGGACCTCTATTCAAAAGTGATAGGGATTGATCATCCCGTAATTTGATCATGTGTGTGGCAAGTTATGATGCTTCTGATGATGTTGTTAATCAAAAGATCAAGTACGGATGCAGAAGATGAAAGTGTTGGTCGAAATATCAAGTATGGTTGCAGATGATGATGTAGATCGAGTGCGAGTGTTGCAAAGGCTCAAGTGATCGATTGCTGGAAAGGATCAAGTGATCGAGTGTTGCAGAGGATCGAATGATTGGGTACTGCAAAGGATCAAGTGCTGCAGAAGATGAATATCAACGATGAAGACTCAGTGTTGTAGAAGATGATGTTCCAGTACTGAAGATGTTCATTAACTGTTCCAGTTGTTGATGGTTGTTGAAAACTTCTAATGACATATAGATGTATCACCTTGATGTTGTTACAGATTCTCTCTCTCTCTACTCCTACAATTGATGTTGTTGTTGTCAGTAGAATACTCTTCTCATTAAGGGGGGGTGTTGAAATATTGTAACTTCAAAGAATGTTATAAATGTATTTTACTGATGTAGCCTATGGGAGATTTTTTATTCCTCCGTCGGAATGTAACTATTTTATTTGGTCATCATAGAGTCATGTGGTATAACCTCTGTTGTAATCTGGGTCAATAGAACCCTCCTAAATATAATATAATACTATTTTGTGACTTCCTATGTGAAGTCAGCCCAGTAAGTTTGTTGGGG
>LPNX010458516.1:581040-670232 GCA_001517045.1 Pseudotsuga menziesii | reverse complement strand
ATATATATATATATATATATATATATATATATATATATTGATGTTTCTTTGGATTTCATAACTTGTGATTTACATTTTGATTTCGATGATGTGTTTATGTATTTGAATTTATGCATGTACTTGATGAACATAATATAATAACAGTCTTACAACATAAACATGTGTTTCCTTTGTGTTGTAATGCATTCTTAAAGTAATAATTGTCAATCCAAAACTTCATTTGAAATGTGGTCTACAAATGCATTAGAAATCCTAGGGACATGCATGAATGTGATAGTTTCAAATTGTTAAGCCAAAAGTTTCACTTCTAAGAAATTTTGGAAGAGGCACAAATCACGAACGTGGAAGACATTATTGAACTATGCAACAAGATGTTGAGAATCCAAATGGACATGATATAAACAGTGGAAGTGGACTACCTCAACTAATAATCCAATGACAACGTAATCCTCTATGTGGTTGTTGGTGGTTGGTTTGAGGTACACACCACTAGTGTGGAAGTTTGTATGAGTTGGGATATAAATGGCCCAAGGAATGGATGTGGAATTCTTAAAGAAACAATTTATATCGTCAATGAAGCCAACATAGCAGTCCATATTTGAAGTCTCCTGCAAAGGAACATGAAAGGGTTTTAGAAATAAAAAGTCACAAAGCTTTGTTGATAAAAAGAAAATGCAGAAAAAAGAAACAAATGGTTTTATCTACAATGTGTGGGATAGGGATATAATTTATTCAAGTACAACACATTGACTAGGTTGTTGATAAGACCTCCTTCTAGAAACCAAGCACATAAGCACCTTTAAGGAGGCATCGCTTGATAATGTATGGACATCCCCAAAGGGGAACAAACTATTGGGATTTGGTTTGGTGTGTTTCTTAACGTTGAAAATGAGGATGAGATCCCATTCACAAAATATGCGACGAAAAACTTGTCTATTGTTGTGGGGTTTGGAATGTTTCTTCATGGGCTTGTTTTATTGTAATGAAGTGCGACATTTCTCGTCAAGATGCTCCAGGGTGAGCAGACATTGCTCTAATGGTGGAGTGTCAAGGAGTAGTTCAACAACTATCTGAAGGTGGAAATCCCGCATTCAATGAGTATATCATATATGAGATGAAAGGGTGTAAACCCTGTAGTAGTATTAATAGACATTATCTAGTCCCAAAGCGCTAAGAATAGCATGTGATGCTAGTTAGTCTTGTTCTTATTAACTATACATTGGAGCATTGTCTTGAGGACTTTATTGATGGCCTCAACTAGACTATTTGCTTATGGATAGTAGGAGGTGGAAAACTCTTGTGTAAATCCTATCAAGAAGGAAAACTTTTTGAAAATATCAATTAGGAAATGAGTTCCATTGTCAGAGACTAACTATTTGGGTATGCTATCATGCAATGATGTGATTGAACAAAAACCTTGTGCAATTGTGATATTGTTGTTGAAGGAGGGAATTTTCTCAACCCACTTAATAAAGTAATCGATAGAAATGATGATATACTTATGGACATTGACATATGACAACATAATTTCCATGAAGTTGATCCCCAGTTTAAAAGAAGGTTTGACAGTGACGACATGATGCAGTGGACCTAAAGTGGTTGTATTTTGTGGGAAGAGATTTGATGGTTTTCAATTTAATAGCATGAATACAACCATAACCATTGATGAGTGAAGGAAAAAAGTAGCTAGTGCACATGATTTTCTAGGAAGTGGACATTCCATATAAACAACCACCACACGCACCCTTATGACAGTCATTGAACACTCATTCATCCTCATTGTAAGATAAGAATCATCACAAAATGGCATAATTTCCTTGTCAATAGAGAATGTATCCAATAAATTGATAACAAAGAGATTGGTGGTGTATGCAATGACAATCATCATGTGAGAGATGAGATTTGAATTTATGTGAGAAAAGATAAGTGAGAATATCGTTGTACCATGGGTTTTTAGTGAAAGACGTGTTCGTTAAGAGATTGATATTTAGAGGGGGGTTGTTGCAAGCACTGCCAAGTTGGTGATGAGATCGGCGAAGGACAAATCTTTCTTGCTTTTGGTAATCACAAACTCAATACCAAATCCCTAGAGAATAATGATTCAGTAAGCACTTAACATTGATAAGGCGACAACTTTAGTATAAATTGCATTGGGTTGAATTTGCGATGACCTTAGTCTTGCACAACAAAATGTAGTGAAGTTTTTGAACTGACCAGAACATGGCTACGGACAACTTCTCATAATAGAAATAATTTAATGGTGGTCCAGACAATGTTTTTCTAACATAGTAGATGACATGTTCACAATGATCCTCACCTATCTAAATTAAGACCTCGATAATTGCAAAGGGGGATGTCAAAATGTAAAGAGTAAAATCCTTTTCAAAATTAGGAGGAGAGATCAAAAGGACAGATGTGAGTGCATTTGTTAAATTCCTTAAAGGATTGTTTTTCTTAGTTCTCCCATCAAAAAAAAATGTATTTTTGCAAGATATATAAAAATCATTTTGCTCATGTTGCATAATCTAGGACAAAGCAATGAATAAATTTTGTTTTTACTTGAACACTATGCAACTAATGCCGTGCCTCTGGGGGGGGGACGGTTCGAGAATGGATTGAACTTTTAAAAAAGATATTGTGATCCCTTGTTGAGACATGATGAACCTGTGAACATCTTGTTGTGAAACAGAAAATGCACCTAAGGGGGTTGAGGCATATATTGTACGTTTGAGATTGCAAAAATATGGTGCTAATGTCAGTAATGTGATCGATGCATCCTTTGGAGTTGGTGGTAAGGTATTCGAGGTAAGCCAAGATGATATATTATAAGTCATCAAACATATAATACATAATGTGTTTGAATGTGGCTACATTCTTAAGTCCAAAACAACATAATGTGATAGGAAAATGTTCCCCATATCATAGTGAAGGTCATTTTGTATTGATCCTACTGATAGATATGGATTTGATTATATACAAAGGATATGTCCATAAATGATAGGAATTCATGTGTGTTACAAACATCAATGACTTGGTCGATGAAATAGGTTGGGAAATTGTCTTTCAGACAAGATTGACTTAAATATATGAAGTCAGTGCATACTCGAATAGTTCACTGATTTTTGTTGATGAGGACGTGATTAAATATCCAGGAAGTGTAAGTGATGGAATAGATAAACCCTACCTTGCAAATTTTTTTAATCTATAGTTTGATAGAGGGTGCTCTGGATGGATGTAGTGGTCATTTCTTTTGTTGTATTTGTGGGGCGCCAGTATATGTGTTGATTGATGTTCGACAATGGCAGGGTCGGTAGTTAGAATTTATTAATATGACTAAGCGAAGATATCCAAGAACATTTGGAACAATGCCTTGTCATGTTGAGAATAGGAGGCCCTAAGTAAGATTTCCTAGTGACTTCAAGGGTGATAGAAATATCCACCTCAATGCTTGGTGAAATGTTGGCCATGTTACTTTCCTCAAAAGCATATGAGGATGGACAAGGGTTTCTGACATGGTAGAGTAGAATAAAATCATTAAATTCAACACATTATTATTCAACCATCTTATTTTGAAGCACAAAGTAGGAACAATGATACATGTCATTTGAAGGTGCCACGGGGATGGCCATGGCCTCTTGGATGTCTTTGTCCAAATAGAATAGATGGTCAAGGGAGTTACTAGGAGTGTCAGCTTCTTATTGTGCATAATTTGGGTGTGAGTGCTAGTATCAAGGACATCATATGTGCATGATGTATCTATTGAACTATACACTCCCATGGAGTTGGAGACTGCTTGTGATGGATTATTCTAGGCTCGTGGATTAGCAACTCCTGATGATCATGAGTCAGAGATGTGGGTGATGATGAGATGTACAACGTATCAGCATAACTTGTCATGTGAGGGGATGGGAGTAGTATATCCTCTTGTGGTGAAATAATGGGATTTGACGAAGGAGGAGAGAGGTTGTGAAGTTTCCTAATTATTATAGGATCTCTTCTCTTATTGATTTTATAGTGGGGAATTGAAATAAGAAGTGTTTCAACAACCCATAAGAATGACATGTTCAAGTGGGGCGTGATGTGATCAGTGTGTGAAAAAGAGAGGGGGATGCATGACTCGCCTAAGGGGGATTGTATCCATATCGAGGGATAAGAAATGACCCTTATGATCACATAGTAAAAAATATTATTTCTTGAGTGTATTTATTATTGTCAAGACAAGTTTGAATGCGACAATATCAGCGAGTGTTTTCTATGATCCATTGTTGTAGAATGGGGATTGACGCACAACAATAAGAGTAGCATGAAACCATGAGAGTTTTAGGAAATGGTGAGTGTAATGACCAAAGTGCAAATATATCATGCATGCATGATTAATGCATGGTAAATTTTCTTTGGTTTAAAGGCTCTACTTGAGGAGTAGAGAGTATGCCCCATGATGAGGAGTTTGAAATGAGAGCAATGATTTTGGACAAGGGTAGTATTATTATCAACTCAAACAGGGTTGGGTAAAGGTTAGTGGGGTGACATGCAAGGCCACACAATATACATGGAGGGGGAGCTTGTTTAAGGGGTTTACTGGGTGAGGCTAAGGCTTTAGTGGTCTTAGGTTTGGTTCCCCTAGATATTTGTGGTTATGATGAATATTCTTTGATCAGTGCTTATGTTGAGGTAGGTGAAACCTACCATGGGATCCCAAATGGTGAGGCAATTGTAGGAGTGACAGGTGTAAATTTAATTTGGGCATATGATTTTTGGGTAACTTCTGGATATGGTGGATTTAAGTACCATACAAGGATCCTAAGAGTAATACTTGGCAGTGTGAGGGTAGCCATGATAAGCGTACGTTGGATGCCAAGAGGAGGAAAGAGGAAAGGAACTTTTACAAAGGGCACAACTAAAGGATGGGAATGAATGATTCCTTATTCATGTTGGATTTTGGTATGAAATATTAATGTAGAGGTGGAAATAGAGGAAGAAGATTGGTTTGTGGAGGAGAATATAGTACATCTGAGGCCATCCGTTCATGAAGAATGATGGGTGGTGATTTTGTGTATGTCCCCAACAATGGAGAGTCTTCATAGATGCCAAGTCCTATCACACTAAGTGAGAGAATCTCTTAGACCCTATTGTAGGTAGGATATTATTAAGGTTGTTGATAGGGCGTGGCTCGTATTAAGAAAGTTGATCTAGGATGACCACTTTACCATTGTGGGGGGATGTCATGGTGTGGGAGATTGAGAAGGAAACTACCTTCTTGGAATATCTATAAATGCGTCTAAGAAGGATGTTCAAGTCAAGTTGAGCACCAATGACTTCTACATCAACGAGAACCATTTTTACTCTACCATGCCAAAGGGACATTCTGTTAGAGGCATTGATGTTGCAAAGGATGACCATCATAGGCCAAAAGAGTGATTTCTAAAGGGTTAAGATTCAGAGATTCAAGTTGGTTCCAAAAATTAGTTTACATAACGCAAGTAGAAGAACCTTCATGGATAATGCATCAATGAATAACGATGTTCATAAGAGTGACACGGACCTGAAATGTGACGAATGAAGTCAACTGTGGTTTCTAAATGTCTAATTTGAATGTCATTAGACATGAAGTAGACGGGTCTATGAAACCTAATGTTGATAGTAATTCCTTCTTTTGGGAAGTGAAATAATGAAGAACTTCAAGAGTAGACATGGTAGTGGGGGATTGGGCTAAATTATCTATGATGTTATAGTTATGAGAAACTCTCATGTGAGAGCTATGAGATGTGCATCGTAGAGGTGGTTTCGGTACTTGTGGGGTAATATCATTAATAAGGTGTGGAATATCAAGGGATCCACTAGTGGAAACTTGAGTATCATTGTCTTATGGGTGGGTTTTTTGGCATGTCACGGACTAGGTTGTAGGTTGGAGATAAATATATATATAATTCATGGATATGTTTTGGTAAGATTCGTCTCCTATTAGGGAGTGTTAGGTGGTTTTCAAGACTCTTGTTGCTACAAAACAACCCCTTGATTGGAAAATGGGTTCTACAAGACAACTTGTCGAGGTGGGGAGACATTCATTTCTTGAGGAAAATTCACTCAAGTTTTATCTTTTTCTTCTATTATCTTTTAACACTTAAGAACATTTGGGAAATGATGGGTGTAATGATCATACTCTCCACACGAGACCTATGAAAATTTATTTCTAAGATTATTGTACTTCCCTTGATAAGGTGGGTTATTAGTTCCCGGGTTCTTGTTCTAGTATCCAACATTACGATTTTTTTGGTTAGGGGGATTTCCCTTATGCCCTTGGAGTTGGTTTAGTTTGTTTTTTCTTTATTGTCTCCCTTCGTCTTTCCCTAATTTTTTAGATTAGGGAGGTTTTCAGTATTAATCTATTCAAATTGTTGAACTTGTTGAGCTAGGTAAGGGTGAACAAAGTTTACCCCTACTTAAGTTGGAGGATGAAAACCAATTGGCATTTGTGGAAAAGGGACAATGAATTGAAAATAAGGTTTAATATGAGTGACTCCTCCATAGGAATTGGGGATCCTATATGAAGTTGATGTTGGGTTTGGGGGGCCAATGAGAGGGGGGTGCACCCTGGTTTGTGCACTTGTGTTCAAAAAAGGTAGGACTTTATGTTCCATATATTAGTGGTATGGAAGGGGGATTTCATGGAGTGATAATGATTGGTAGTGGTGGAGGGATTCTGCATGGTTGGTTTAATGTTGTGGACCCGTAGAGGTTAGGTGGGATCCCTTGACAGGAAATGGACCCAACAATCCCATTGAAAACATGTGAGGTTCCAAGGGTGGTTTTCTCATGAGATCAATGTCAAGGGGCATCAAAGATGATTGTGTATATATACCTAGACTAGACATAAATTAGATCAATCCATGGCATAATCATTGTGATATCCTTGGTGATCATTGGGAGGAGGGATTTGAATAACCAATCTAACAAAAATTTAGGTTGGATGTTGACTTTACACAATGCATCATCGAAAGCATTCATGGATGTGGTCAACATATGCATGGATGTCAATGCCTAATCCAACCTAAGAGTAAAATTTGAGCCAAGGTCAAGTGAAGTCAAAGGTGGGGGACTCACTATTTGCACCACTCCCTTGAAATGGTCACTAATTATGAACATTGAGTTACATAATAATAACTCTTCTGTGATGCAAGATAGAGGAGAAAGGGAGTTAATGCTTACATAGTTCCCATTACCATACAACTCTCATGTCTACATGTGAGCTTAAGAGCAACACAATGGGTAATTGGGACCTTGTGTTTGGATTTTTTGTTTTGTTATTTCTAGAATAGATTCAAGTCAATCATTTCACCCTTGTTCCTGACGATCATGACATTGTAGTAGTAGCAACAAGAGAGGGGGAGTTGGTTAGGAAATTTTTTATTGGCTTCAATTGTACAATGTTATTTGGTTTTAGGGTATCTTGGTTTGGAAGTCATTGTTATGAGAAAACTTGCTCAATATTGCGGTAAATCTGTTTTCCTTGTAGGTTGCAACCAAGGCAATAATACACGAGTGGGTTAGTATGACCAATACAATGATGTTAAAGCTATAAAACAAATAACAACACATATAAGAGCTATTTCTAGGATTAAACTTATAAAAATGACATGAAAAATACAAAAAATAAATGAGATTCAACCAAATGTTTATTGTACAATGGAAAAATATTTGAATATAATTGTATTGCCTCAAGGAATGTAGTTTCCAAGGGGTATCCAACACTTCACAAAGGGAAGTCAAGGGAGCTTAAGATGTCAATGAATGTTAAGAATGTAGATGGAAAAGATGTCTTTTAGACAGATTCTTGTATCATAACCTTGTTCTACTTTTTTCTTATGCAATGCACATCCATGGCTTCTTTTTATCACCAATTAGGAGGTCTTAAAAAAACTAGTCCAAATGTGAATGCTCTTCTTCATGGGGATATTGAATTCCCAAGTACCAAATAGAAGCCAATTCGAAACTCTTTGGTATTCAAAATAAAGTTGAGGATACTTCAATGTGTTGTGGAATTCTCTAGTTCACATGTATGCACCACCACGTGGGTTTGAAAGCTATTTTTCTGCAAGATATCACACATGCTCCTTTTGTATGAATTCACACAAGTAAACAAAAAATTGATTGTGGCGGAACAAACTTATTCCACATGATTTTTTATTAAATGGAAGCTTTGTGAGCTAGATGTTGTATGTTGATGATGTCTTTCAGTGATGAATGTTGAAATGTTGTAGGTGTGGAAAATTAAAATGATAATAGATGCCCTATGATATATGAGGTTAGGGGGACTTAGATAGTTGAAATACATCATTGTTTCTTTCTTTTTTGTTGATATTATGTAAATGTGAGAGTAAGAAAGCAATTGTTGAGAACAAAGGATAGCTCGTGAGGGAGTGGTGGTGGTGACTAGTGAAGTAACAACTTAATAGGTGTGATGTAAATAATGATTTTATACAAGCGAAATAGGCATCCCATGCTTGTGAAATTCTGTCTAAAGTAATTTACAATGAGAAGAGAATGAGGAGTCAACTCTATGAGTTGTTGTGGTAAGTTCAAAGTTGGCTTCAATCCTTGACCTAAGAATATGTCCTCAGTATCTTGATGTGATGGCAACGATGCCCAAAAGGGAAAACTATGCATGATCTTGAACAACTGATGGGGGTGGGGGACTTAAATACTAATGAAGATGTCGGAAGGGAAATCTACAATGTTAGATCTGGAATTTCAAACATAATTGGGAATGCTGCAACCATTGGAATGTATGACTCCCCTTGTTGTGATAAAGGAATTGGTATCAAGCATAGGGGAGACTATTGACGCAAAGAGCTCTAATTACCACTCTGATCAGTTTGAGATTAACCCTTTATTGATAAGAAGGGTGACAAAGGTACATGTTGAAAATATCAGTGTACTATGCCAAAGTCGATGAGAGTGGAGGGAAATCATGAGATTAGGATCTCACTGATGACGGTCAATAACCTATTGCAATTGATTGGGGTAGTGACAAAATAAGACAAGACAAGTTGGTAAGCATAAGCTTTATGACTTCCCTTGATCAGAGTGTGAGAGGTGGTTGACCCTAAGCAACAATATTCAAACATTTGTGCAACGCTTAACGAGTGGCTAAGGGGCCCAATGGAATGAATATGATGTAAACTATGTATCAGATGGTGATGTCAAACTGGGATGAGAAGGAGGTTCATGTGGTAGGGTGGCAATAATAGCAAATTAAGGTGTTGGTAGGATTAAAGTGGCATGTTGCAAATACTTCGATCAAGGGAAACCAAGGGTTCCACTGTCGAAAAACAAGAATAATGGTATTGAAATATTCCCTCATTTTTAGTGTGTTGGGAAATTTGTTTTTACAAAATAATAAAAAAATAAGGGGGATTTTTTATAGACAATAAGATGGGTGTCTGATGAGTAAATAGTATGCATAATGTCCCTGCATAAATGATGAGGCAACGATGGTGCTTTAATCTAAGGGAAAAGCCCCATCATGGGTCTTCTCAAAGGTTGATGACATGGTGAACATAAATGGTCTCTTTATCTTAGTGGGGATGAGAGGTCATTCATAAATTGTAACCAGAAAGTTCCCAAGAATTCGAAGGGTGTCGTCAACAATACACATCAAGAAAGAAGTATGTGGTTTTCTTGGTGAGATAGTGGGCTATCAGACTCTAGGGTCTAAGGGTGAAGGAACATGGGTGTCGTGATACTAGAATGCTACTACACAACAAAGGAATATTGTAGTGAATGCTATGATGTGTGTTTTCAAGAGAAAACCTTGAGGATATTAGCGGGACAATTGAATATATGTAATATTCAGGGAGGGAATGAAAAAATTATATGCAAGGTTGAGTAGATATACTTGTTGAGGCGATTGTGAGATTGTGGTTGAAAAAAACATGTCTGACCAAAATCCCGCACAAATGAAGCAAATACCACATTATAATAGTGCTCATGATAGGAAATACAATGGTGCACACTGTATCAACAATGGATGATTGTACCTAGGGAAATGGTCTAAAAATAGGGTCTTGATGAAGTAATGGGAATCAAACAAATGGCACCATGTTGAAGAGGATGCAATTGTGATCACAATGGTGTTGAGGATGCGTCAAACAAAACTTCTAAACGAGCTATTGGAAGATTGGGCTATATAGTTATAAATAGGGGTGGGTCCCATATTTTGAAATTTATATTTATGGTTTGTGGTGTTGATGCCTTGGAGATTTCACCATTGACTCTGGTAGATTGGATGGTTCTTTGAGATTATATCAACGGATTTTGATTTAGCATGTTACAAGTTAGTCCTTGGAGCAGGCATCGCATTTTCAATGAATTAAACTTTAGATTAGGGTACCTAGTGAATTGTGCGGAATCCCGTAAGGGTTTTTTCTGGGTTGGAAATATTTTGAGGTAATTCCCACATAAAATCATGTGGAGATTCCCTCGACAATCACAATCGGAAAGATGTAGCTTTGATGTGCCACACGGCTAACCTGTGTGTGTATTTGTGTGTACAATGGCAATCATGCAACTGAGGTGGACATCTCCTGTGTAGAATTTCTATGTGACTCATCATGTTTATAATCACATGTCCTGTGGGATGTGGGAAACTCACTCTTTGTGGAAAAATCGTGTGGCTAATGATCTAGTTAGCTGCACGAGCTTGTGATCTAACAACTTTGGTGGATGTGGGGAATATTTAAACACCCATTTTCTAGTGATATCCACACTATGGTGCGGGTTGATGTGTTTGATCCTCATGCAAGATAACCATGCATGTTACGAGTTAGGTGACTCATAATCACACAGTTATTTCTTAGTTTTTTTAGATGTAATATTTATGTTGACTAATTGGCACATTTTATTTGGTTAGTTTTCCATATTACATATTTGAGATGGAAATTGAAAGGTGTGAGCACCATTTCAACACCCTACAACTAGAGGTGGTGGGTTGCATAGATATTCAACAATGCCTACATGATGTAGGATTATAGATGTTATGGGACTAACCCTATGCTGAGGTCGAATGACCATTTCTTATGAAAGTTGATTGGACTCTTGAGCGACCAGTTGGGTTTCTTTGTGGTGGGTGACCAGAGGGTTCCTCTTGACCACTTTGACATTTATTTTCAGAATGGGTTGTCGATTTGGGGGATCAGGGAGGAGTCACACCTATATTTGAGTGGACAAAGGATGGATTATTAGTTGATTAGTCAACATTACAGGGGAGACCTTGGGGTGAAGAAGGATAGGGGAACCTTAATCATCATGATTAACAACCTAATAGTTCATACAGTGGCTACCATGGTGGTCTGGGTGTTGGTGGCTAAGACCACTCATTAAATATCTGGGGGCCAACTTCTCTTGGTATAGATGGTTTTCAGAGGCATTGACATATATTGGATCCACTTGTTGCTAGTCAACATGTTGGTTTCCTATCAAAATCTTGCTTGGAGGGAAATATATAGTTTTGTTATGGTTCTGTCATTTGTTGCTACTTCTTCAAGTAGTTTATGGGACCTACGCATAGTTTTGTAGGACCTCAACATAGCTATATGGTTGTCCTATGTTGAGGTCAAATGACCATCTTGTACAAAAGTTGATCATCCTCTTGAGTGACCAGCTAGGTTTCTTTGTGGTGAGCGATGAAAGGATGCCTCTTGACCGCTTTGGAATTTATTTTCTGACTGGGTTGTTGATCCAGAGGATCAAGGAGACGTTACACATGTTGTTGTAGCCATAGGATGATTTATTAGTTGATTGGACACCTTAGGGTGAAGAAGGATGGGGGCATCTTGATCACCTTGATTGAAAACCTTATAGTTCTTGCAGTGGTTACCATGGTGGTTCAGGTATTGGGGGTGAGGACCACTTAATAGATCTCTGGGGGGAAACTTCACCTAGTAGATATGGTTTGGGGAGGCATTAATATAGCTTGGGCCCACATGTTACTAGTAGACATGCAGGCCAAACTATTTAAAAGTTGCTTGGAGGGAAAGGGATTGCTTTGTTATGGATCTATCATTTGTTGCTATTGTTTCAAGTTGTTTTCCTTGTTAAGAACACTAATGGTGGTGTCATATCGAGGGCCCAAGGACTCCTTTATGGTATTTTATTGGGCAGAGTGATGCCCCTAAAAGGGGGGAAGTAGGTGGACAAGGGTGTTATGCCCAACTACCTTGTGGTATGGTAGCACCTACTGGGGTTGATGGAGCGCTATCCATGGCATGGGATGGATCTTAAGGGAGATCCAAATCTTCCCCGATGATGTCTTGACAATGGGTGGGGATAAATGTATAAGTATATTTACATCATGCCTTTATTATGTTGAAATATTGTAACTTCAAAGAATATTCCAGGTGTATTTTACTGATGTAACCTATGGGAGATGTTTTATTCCTCAGTCGAGATGTTACTATTGTATTTGGTCATAATAGAGTCATGAGGTATAAACCTCTGTTGTAAGTCAGGTCAATAGAACCCTCCTGAATATAATATAATATTGTTTTATGACTTCCTAGGTGAAGTCGACCCAGCAAGTTTTTTAGGGCCGACTTGTTAGGGAAAAAGTTAAGTGTAAGAAAGAGTATAAATAGAGGATGTGTGTTCCTCATTTGAACACACACTCACACTTGTGTATAGCGCATAGGAGAGAGAGAGACACATATCTGCAAGGAGAAAGAGCACATGTTTGGGGTTTTATCTTTGTACTCTTGATACATCTATATAGAGGAATTTTTGTTGGGTTTTCTTCCCCTTGAGGGTTTCCCAGGATAAATTTGTGTTTATCTTGTTATTGTGTTTCTTTTAGTGATCCGACATATGCTATTGTTGTGAAATTGAATTGAATACTAATGATATATAGCTAATCATATGAAATATTAACATGTTATCAGAGCTAGCCTGAATAGAACAACTTTCACAAGGTGAAACTCTCTCTCCTCTCCCTTCGGCAAGAAATTAGGGTTTCTATAAAAGTTGGAATTTTTGAGATTTGATTGCACGGGAAGTTGCACCTACCTAGAGCACATCTATTGAGCCATGGATCGAAGTTTTTGAGTGGGTATATATTTGGGAAATTCAAACCCTAGTTTGGCTTTGAACCAGAAAATTGTAGAAAACTAGAGAACCAGAAAACTGCAAAAACTACAGATCAGAATCTCGTAAGTCAATTTTGAAAGGTGAATACTTGGAATATCCAGAAATCAAGTGTACCAATCAACTCACCTCAGTTAATCACGTCTACTAGTAAGGTCGGTTTTTCATTTTGAAAATTTTCATTTTTTAGTGACCTCTTGGATAAGATGGCTCCAAGCACTAAGCTTGAGGACAAGCTAGAAGGCATAGAAAACTTATGAGCATGGAAATATATGATTGGTCTCATTCTTAGAGAGAATGATCTTGATAAATACATCAAAGTAGAAGTTGCGGAACCATAAGAAGATGGAGCTAAGGAGAAACACAAGAAGGACAAAATTAGGGCTATGAGGATCATTGTTGATTCTATTAAATATCACTTGATTCATCTAGTGTAATCCAAAGAGACTCCTAAGGAAATGTATGATGCCCTATACAGAATGTATGAAGGAAGGAGCATCAACAGAAAGATGAATTTGAGAGCTAAATTGAAAAGCACCAAGATGAGTAAAGGAGAATCCATTCAAGATTACTTCACAATGGTTTCCCAGTTTAAGGACCAACTACAAGCCATTGGAGACTCCATTGATGAATATGAACTAGTTATGACTACTCTTAATGGTCTCACTAAACCTTGGCAATCATTCATACAAACTATGTGTTCCAGAAAAGAAAGCATGAAGTTTGACATTGTATGGGAATATTGCATCCAAGAGGAGTCTAGAGTAGCCAATAGAGAAGCTTTACTTAAAGAATATGATCAAGCCCTAGCCACCCATACCAAAAGAGGAAGAAGTCAATATAACTTCAAAATGGAAAGTTACAAGGAGTCTCAACCTCCCAATAGGTTCTAAAGGAAAAGAGAGTACATAAAGAGGAAATACTACTCCAAATTTCAATGTTACAATTGTCACAAGTTGGGACACATTGCCAGAGAATGTCCATCGAAGAAAGAAGAATATAAGAAGAAGAGAAACAAAATACATCATGCACATATAGATGAATATGAGTACGAAGAAGAAGAAGGACTGCAAAGAAAACAAGCAAAAGAAGAAGATGCAGAAGAGTATGTATTATTCTATGCACTCTCTGGGTCTGTGACACCTGGAGAAGATACATGGGTTATTGATAATGGTGTTTCAAAACACATGACTAGACAAAAGAAGACTCTCTCAAAACTTGAACAGAGGAAATCTCCGCAGAAAGTATCATTAGGAGATGACTATCAATATCCTATCAAAGGTATTGGTGACACAAGCTACAAGCTTGATGCTGGGACCCCCATGAAAATGAAGGAAGTCTTATATGTACCATGTTTGAATAAGAAATTACTTTTTATCTCATAATTAAATAAGAAAGGATATAGGTTTGAATTTATAGGTGGACAAGTACTTATGTGGCCTAAAGGAAAACCAATTGAAGATGCAGTTATCATTGGTGAAGGAGGATTATATAAACTCAAGGGAAAATCAGAAACAACCATTGTTCATGAGACCACTAGCCCAAGTGAACTCTGGAATAGGAGTCTTTCTCACATCAACTAAAAGGAACTACCCTGTGTGAGCAAAGTAGTAACAGGTTTACCAAATTTGAAGATCGATCATGAAGGCACTTGCAAAGGATGTCCAAGAGGAAAGAATATCAAGAATCCATTTTCGAAGAGTGAAACAAAGACTAAAGGTACGTTGGAATTAATTCACTCAGATGTATGTGGTCCAATTCCCTCCACGTATTTCTGTGGTTATGAATATTATGTTTCATTCATTGATGACTATTCAAGAAAGACTTGGATATACTTCTTGAAAACAAAGGATGAAGTATTCGGAAAATTCAAGGAATTCAAAGCCTTAATAGAAAATCATTCAGAAGGAAGCATTAAGAAACTAAGAACAGACAATGGTGGAGAATATACTTCAAAATAATTTGAGGCCTTTTGTAAAGAAGAGGGAACTAACCACTCCCTACAATCCTCAACAAAATTTTGTTGTGGAAAGAAAGAATAGGACCATTATGGAAGCAGTGAAGACAATGATACATGATCAATATCTTCCCATGCATCTATGGGATGAAGCAACAAGAACAGTTGTTTATGTACAGAATAGATTATCCCATAGTGCCCTTGGATTCAAGACTCCTGAAGAAATGTTCACGGGAAAGAAGAATGAAGTAAGCCATCTCAAAATATTTGGTTGTCCAGTATATATTCACATTCCAAAAAAAAAGAGAACTAAGTTGGACCCTTCTGAAAAGAAGGGAATATTTGTTGGATACTATGAAGTCTTCAAATCATTTAGAATATACATCCCAGGATTCCATCACATGGATATTAGTAGGGATGTAACATTTGATGAAGAAGTAGCTCTCAATACATCCAGAAAGTGCCAGCACGAAGAAGTATATGAAAAAGATGTACCTCCCAAAAATATAGGAGCTTCACCCTCCCCTGAAAATGAGACTTCAAAGGACCATGATATGCTACAACCTGAAGAACCTCCTACTATAAAAATATCATGAAAGAGAAAAACTGCTTGGGTAAGAGAAATCATACAAGAAATAGAGAAGTGTGGAGCTCCAGAAGGCTCCACAAGAGTAAGCAAGAGATCAAAGTCATTCTCTAGTTATGTAGCTTTGATGTGTGATCTTGTAGATCAAGAACCTACCATTTATGAAGAAGATGTACATAAGAAAGAATGGGTAGAAGCAATGACAGAAGAATACCAATCAATAATAAAGAATGATGTTTGGGATATAGTTCCCAAACTCGAGGGAAAGAGTGTGGTATCTTCCAAGTGGATCTACAAGATAAAGCATGTAGATGATGGAAGTAGTGAGAAATACAAAGCAAGGTTTGTGGCAAGAGGATTCTCTTAAAAGGATGGAATTGATTTTGAAGAGACATTTGCGCAAGTATCAAGGTACACTTCCATCAGAACCATCATGGCACTTGCATCCATGATGAAGTGGAGTATACACCAGATGGATGTAAAGACAACCTTCCTAAATGGTGTAATTGAAGAAGAAGTGTACATAGCACAACCACAAGGATTTGAAGTCGAGAATAGATAGACTTATGTATGTAAGTTGAAGAAGGATTTGTATGGACTGAAGCAAATGCCTAGAGCTTTGTATGGAAGAATATATAGTTTCTTGACGAGCTTGGGCTTTACCAAAAGTAAAGCCGACCCTAACCTTTACTTTAAGGTTATGGATGATGAACCTATCATACTATTATTGTATGTGGATGATTTGTTTCTGACAGGGAATGAGAAATAGATTGTAGAATGCAAGAGGAGGCTCGCTCGAGAATTCAAGATGAAATATCTTGGATTGATGCACTATTTTCTAAGCCTGGAGGTATGGCAAATGCCAGAAGGAATCTTTCTCAACGAGGGAAAGTATGTTGTGGAAATATTAAAAAGATTTGATATGTCAGATTGTTGTTGTCTGATGAATCATCAGAGTTAGTAGATGTGACTCAGTAAGACAGATTATTGGGTCTTTGATGTATCTGACGAATACCAGGCTAGATATATGCTTTGTTGTGAACACCCTGAGTCAATATCTAGTTAAAACTAGACGTGTTCACCTGATAGTTGCAAATCATGTGATGATGTACCTGAAAGTTACGATAGACTTTGGACTACACTATGATGGAGATCATGACTACAAACTGTATGGTTATATAGATGCATATTGGGTTGGGAGTACCTCAGACAAAAAGAACACTTTAGGTGGATGTTATTTTCTAGGATTCACCAAGATATCATGGTTTAGCTGGAAGTAGTCCAGTGTAGCACTCAGCACCGCTGAAGCAAAGTATATAGCAGTTCTTTTTGCTAGTTCTAAATCCATATGGCTTTGGAAGTTGATGTCAGGTCTATTTGACCTGGAGCTAGATACTACAGTGATTCTATGTGACAACCAAAGTTGTATAAAGATGACGAAGAACCCAGTGTTCCATGGTAATTTAAAGCACATAGAAATACAGTATTTTTATATATGGGACATGGTACATAAGGGAGCTATAAAGCTCCAGTATGTGAGTACCAATGAGCAAGTTTCTGATGTGTTTACCAAGCCTCTGTATCGAGTAAAGTTTGAATACTCTGTGACAAACTTGGTATAGTCCGAAAAGACCTTCCTCGAAAGGAGTAATAGTGATGATGATGTTACATACTTTCCTCACAAGGAGGAATGATGATATGGACCCTCCTAGGAAAGGGGGAGCAGGTCGATGATATGTACCCTGCTTGGAAAGGGGGAACAAGTTGATGATTTGGACCCTCCTTGAAAGGGGAAGTAGGCTAATGATGTTGCAGTGGGATTGTATAAGCCCTGGACATTATGTCCTCAAGTGAGAGGGATTGACCATCCTGTAAGTGGCTCAGGATTTCATCATTCTTGGACTTATGTCCTCAAGTGAGAGGGATTGACCATCCCGTAAGTGGATCAGGATTTCATCATCCTTGGACTTATGTCCTAAAGTGAGAGGGATTGACCATCCCGTAAGTGGCTCAGGATTGCATCATCCTTGGACCTATGTCCTAAAGTGAGAAGGATTGACCATCCCATAAGTGACCCGGGATTGCATCATCCTTTGAATTATAACTAAAGTGAGAGGGATTGACCATCCCATAAGTGTCTCAGGATCGCATCATCCTTGGACTTATATCCTAAAGTTAGAGGGATTGACCATCCCGTAAGTGGGTTAGGATTGCATCGTCGTTGGATGTAATATCTCGATTTTGACCCCATTGCATTAAAATTATATATGATGTAAGTACCATTATTAAATCATGGGATAAGGTAGGGCAGAGAGAAGCTAAGATAATAATAATAAAATCACTGCAAGAACCCATTTGAATATTTTTCCAGGTTGAGACTCAGTTTTTAGCTTCAATCATTAAATTTCTTGGTCGTTCTATCCACTAGAGCTAATTGTTGGTGGTTCGATTGCTAGAGGTGACGATTGGCTCATTTTTCTGCCCTGGGTGCCTTCATGGATCATCCCTCGTGAGGCTCTGCTTGGAGATATGCTCAGACGGTTCTTAGTGGTGCTACTCTGCTGCTCTAGTTTTTGAACCATTGTTATCTCTTTCATTTGGGATTTTTTGTTTATTTTTGGCCTTGTGTGTATGTCCTGGAGTCTATTCGATCTAGCAGATCTTCTTTGCTTGTCCTGGAGTGGAATTTGTTGTGGATATGGTTCTTCTAATCCTCTAATTTGCAAGTTCTTGGTGATAGTAATTTGGGTGCCTTGTGTGTGTTTTTGGGCTTTTGGGTGCTTGTTTGGGGTTTCTTCATGGATTCTGGTGGTGACCCTCCCCCCATTCCTCTGGAACTAGTTGCTTTCAAAATACTGGTAGCTTCCAGTGCCAAGAGGAAGGGAGGCTCTTTAGTGCAGCAGTTTGTGAAGAAAGTGGATATTCCAACCATCGAATTACCTGTTGAGAGACCTTGTTGGACGACTCTGAATCTTTCTGAACGTGGATTAATTGGTCAATTTATGGGGCTTTGGCCTTCTCCTAAGGCAATTGATAGCTGGGTCAGCATAATTGGATGCCTCTGGTCACTGAAGGAATCCGCAGTCACCTGGTTGGTAGACATTTTTTTGTCTTTGTATTTGATTCAGCTGAAGATAGAGACCTCATTTTTTGAAATGGTCCCTACTTTTTGGGTCCACATGGTCTCTATTTGAACATATGGACTCCTAACTTTTGACCCCACTCAGGATGTTCCTTCAGCAATTCTGGTTTGGGTTCAGCTTCCTCATCTATCACTCCACTGTTGGAATTCTAAATATTTGGAAACCATCGGGAACAAACCTGGAAAGTATATTGACAGGGCAGAAAGTAAAGACCAATACTCATGTGCAGGAATTTGCATAGAAGTTGATTTAGAGACTAGGTTGCCTGAAGCGATCAATTTAACCGTGGCAGATTGGTCACATATTCAGGAGCTTGACTATGAGCAACTTCCTTTCAAATGTCACCACTGTCATGGTTACAGTCATTTCGCTAGGAACTGTAAGAAAAAATCAGAAGAAACCCCTATTCTTGGGAAGGCTGAGCAATGGACTCAAGTTAAGAAAGCTGATTCTTCTAAGAAAGTTATCAAATCGAAAGGAAAAGAAGCTCAAGCAGGTACTAGAGTCAATTTCGGTGAGAAGAAGAACTATCCAAATCAAGAGGTAGGAAATTCAGTCTCCTCAAATCCGTTTGTTTCCTTGTGTTCTTTGGATGATCAAACTCCTCCTGCTCTTGAAGAAGGTGAGGTGCACCCTTCAGATGTGCTCTTAATTGAAAGAGGAGAAATTATTGGGACTCTAGAGATCCCTGGTTCTAGTCAATCTCCTTGTGTTTATCCAATTCCTCAGGAAAAACATAATTCCCCTTCAAGACTTTCTTCTTCTCCTTCATATGCTGCAATTCTTAAGAAAAAGTTGGTTAACTCATCTGGCTCTTCTGATGAAAATTCTATTGAGCAGTCTTCAAAAAAGGCTGGCAGAAAGTCTCGTAAAGAGATCAGAGAAGAAGAAGCGGAGCGTTTGAAAATGCAGGGATCCCAATCTACCATTGAGATGTTCTTGGGTAGAAGCAAACGGAACAAACCTCAAGAGGGTGGAGCAACTCTCTTTTGCACAGGTAAATAATGCAAATTACTTCGTGGAATTGTAGGGGATTGGGGAACCCCAAAAATGCAGAAGATGTAAAAGATCTTATGAGAATCGAATCTACAGGAATTCTCTTATTGCAAGAGACAAAAATTGATAAGGATGTGCTATTACTTCTAAGAAAGACTAAGTGGAAAATGAATACTGGTATTTTTGTTAGTGCTCGAGGCACCTATGGGGGCCTAGCAACTATTTGGTCGGAGGAGAAATTTACTATGCTCTCCTCTTTTGTTTCACAACATTGGATCTACTCAAAGCTTCTCTATTCTAGAAATAAGGTTTCTATTTCCCTTTTTAACCTGTATGTCCTTGTAAATCATGCTGAGAAGAAGGACTGTTGGATCTCTCTATCTAAATTTCTAGAAACAAAGTCTCTGTGAAATATCATCTTGGCAAGGGATATAAACATCATCTTTGATCCTAGTGAAAAAAAAGGAGGCGTGATGGGTAAAGACCCTCTACAGGATTTTGTAGAGTCCATAATTCATTCTTGGGATCTTCTTGATTTCAAACCAAAGAGGGGTCGCTTTACTTGGTCCAATAACAGGGCTGGGTCAGAGAGCATTCTTTCTCATTTGGATCGTTTCTTGGTACAAAGCTCTTTGCTAGATGAGTATTTTCTTATTTCTTCAAAAAAATTGCCTAATATTTCTTCCGATTACCATCCCATTTCCTTGTTGGTGAATGAAGAAGAGGACTACGGACCAATTCCGTTTCGTTTTATCCCATTGCGGATTGAGCGTGATGCATTTTGGGATACTGTGTGTGAAGTTTGGTCTCAATATGTCGATGGTTCTCCCAATTATGTATGGGAGAAAAAACTAAAAATAACTAAGTATGCTTTGAAAGCGTGGATTAAGAAACCTCTCTCGACTCCAACTAGCAACAGAAAGGAAAGTGTTAAAGTTTTAGTAGATATTCAACTCAACATGGAGGAATCTGAAATTTCAAAACCGATTTTGATAAGTGAGAAGTTTGCACAAGCAAATTCTTTTCATTGCTTTCATCATGAAGAATAATTTTTTCGTCTCAATTCGCGAAGCTTATGGTTGCAAGCTCGTGACAAAAATTCTGCCTTTTTTCATAAACAATGTCGATCAAGACTCTCCCGTAATCATATAACATAAATTCTTTCTAGTGAGGGGGAAGTGATCAAGGGTCAATTGGATCTTAAACAGGATGCTAATAATCATTTTCTACAGATATTTTATGAGGATGGCTTTATTGATAATTTAGCCAAACTTGAATTTTTATCTTTCATTCCATCCTTGATTTTTGCTAAGACAAATGTTGGTCTTGTAAAACCTTTTACTGAGCACGATGTTGTGGACGTTATCTGAGGTATGGAACCAGATAAAGCTCCTAGGCCGGATGGTTTTTCCATTCATTTCTATATAGTATGTTGGTTAGTTATCAAACAAGATTTGCTTCGCATGATTTCTTCCTTTCTTAGGAAATCTAAAGTTGGTGGATGTACCAACTCCACCTTTTTAGCCTTAATCCCCAAGGAAGTTAACCCTGCATCCTTTGATAGGTTCTGGCCTATCTCGCTCTGCAATGCCTCTTATAAAATTATGGCTAAAATTTTAGCTTACAGACTTAAGCCATTATTGTGATATTTAATCTCTCCTCAGCAGGGGAGATTTGTTAAAGGAAGGCATTTAGTAGACAATTTGATCCAAGTGCAAGAGGCCATCCATTCCAGTTTCCAAAGGAAATATAAAGGTATGATCATTAAACTTGATATGAAAAATGCCTTTGATCGAGTTAAGCTCTCTTTTCTCTATCAAGTTCTTCTCACTTTCGGCGTTAGTGTGGAGTTTGTCAATTTGATTAAAGCCTGTACAGCCAGACCTTGGATTGATCCCCTTATCAACGGTAGACCTGCAAAAAAATTTCAAGCCTCAAGATGATTGCGTCAAGGGTTGTCACCCTTCCTCTACATTTTGATGGTTGAAGCTTTGAGCAGAAAATTGTCTGCTGATATGGTTGTCGATGTTATTCCTGGCATTAGGGTTGCTCGAGGAGTGGAGCCCATCAATCATGCGCTCTTCGTCGATGATTCTCTTCTCCTTGGTGGGGCTTCTTTAAATATTGTCCGTGCCTTTAATGAAATTCTTCAAAATTTATATTCAATCTCAGGAGCCTTGATTAACAAGGAAAAGAGTCTTGTATATGGGTGGAATTTGGATAATCTGGAATTGTTTCAAATTGATAACTCTTTGGGATTCCCTGGTTATGATCAGTGGGTTATGATCAAATATTTGGGTCTCCCCCTGACCTTGGGAGCTAGCTCCCCTTCGCTTTGGCTTGAAGTTGTGAGAAAATTAAAAGCCAAAATTGTCTCTTTGGGTAGACACTGGTTAACGAAATCTGTAAAGTTGGTCTTGATAAAGTCAGTTCATTCTTCCCTTCCTATTTTTCAGTCTTCATTGCTTCTTGCCCCCAAGTCCAACTTACACAATAGAATTTCAACCCAAAATCTGACGCCTTGCATGTCTGAAATTCGACACTTCTCAGTCGCATCTTCGACACATGCACTTTTTTTTGCCATCAGTGGCATAGTGTCGAATATTCGACATGATACCTAATTCGGTAGAAGATCTGACGCCATGGGGTGTCACCTATTCAACATTTATCTGTTTCAAAGTGTCACTAAAAACTTGCACAAACCGTCGAATATCTGACACTTACCGACACTTGAAGGGTCGGCCTTTCGACAGGCTGAAGTGTCAAAGTCATGGCCAGGATGTCGGTGTTTTTTCCAACAAGCATCGAATATCCGACACTTCAAGGGTCGGTCTTCTGACGGGATGAAGTGTTGGATTCATGACAATTGCATCGGAGTTTTCCTGAAAGCATCAAATATTCAACGAGAAAGGTGTCAAAGGTTTAATAAAAAGCGTCGGTTGAGCGTTGGCTGAATGTGTCAGATCTTTAACAAAAGCATCGGAACACCGTTGGAAAGGAGACGCCTGGTGGTAGATTTAACAAAAAAAAATTATAGGTTTCCATTCAGGAAGCGGTGTAGTGTAGTTCACTTAAACATGTAGTAACAGTGGTAACATTTGAATGTCTTGACCACATGAATCTTTTGTGATATTTTACAAGAAGATGGGAAATTTCAAGATGTTTTACTTGTACCTTGTCTATCTAAAAATATGATTTCCATCTATCAAATGACACACTCAGGCCATGGTAGGCAAGTTATCTTCACCAAATACTCAATAATTATTTCAGATTCAATTGATGGTTCAAAGATTTCACTTGGAAAAGTTGATCACAAAAATAAATTGTATGTTTTTTCAAAGTTTTTGCTTAAAACTCCTACTTTAGCTTTGTTAATGCATTCTGATGATGTTAGTAAGTTATGGCATGATATGTTTGGGCATATTAACTTATGTTAATTGCATCAATTAATCAAACAAGACAGGATAGTGGGGTTGCCACCTATATCCTTCTTAGATGGAGTTTGTCCAATATATACTCTTGGTAGGCACCTTGAAGAGAGATTTGAGAAAGGAAAGGCTAAGAGAGCCACATCACTTCTTGAGTTTGTGCCTGGTGACATTACTGCTCCCTTTCCTCACCTATCTATGAATAAATAAATATACGTACTTACTACTAACCTTCATTAATTACATCTCTATATACACAGGGGTCTACTTGTTACCATAACAATATACTCATGCAGAATAATAGGGAAACAACGCTTCAGATACCATTTTCCTCACAAGTCTATCTATCTTTTTCTGTCTTTTGACCTTTCATATTCCCATCAAACTCAAATGCCTATCATATTTCTTGTAATGAAATGCCTACATTTAATTTTGTTGTCCTAGTTATATGGAATTGGTAAAGTATTACAAGGGGCCAATTATCATGATAAATCAAACTATTTAAGGTAATTGTTTAGATCAAATAGAACAAAGTTAGCCTCAATGTATGGTAATCATCATCATCAACTAAATGTATGTGTGTGCACATGCATAAATACCCAATACACAACTCAATCAAACAAAAGAAAACATAATTATACCTTGATTTGTGGATCTTCACACTGTCTTCTTATGCTTTACCTTTCAAAACATCATTCAACATACTTCATTTTTTGTCCTGTTGCAATAGTTTCATGTTAGGACCCATCAAATAAGTTTATGTTTGTTTATGAAAATAACAAAACCAATCTAAATCAATACAATTCTATTACAATGTAAATTACAATATTGTTCAACTATTCAAGTAAGTTAATTGTTAAGAATAGATCACCTGATAAAACATGGATAACCAAAAATACTATGTATATAAGGCCATTGATCTAATCAAAACGCCATTTCTTGGCTCTTAAATATGGAAATGTTTCTCAACGCTATCTGTAACAAGTTCCAATGGAGGAGTCAAATAGCAATAGTGAAAATTATACACTAAAATTATAGAAATAGATGTTTTTTAATGTATTCTTCCTTACCATTCATTGAGATCCTCTCTATTTCAAGAATAATTTAATATTCTCTACTAAACATTACCAACCACTTGAAGGTGGAAGCTCTTATGGCCCCTCCCCCTCCCCCCTCACATCACTCTCAACTCCCCAAACCCAATGCAGCTACTTGCAAATAACAATTTATTTCACTATTTCACAATCCAAATAACAATGCATCTACTGCAAATTATTTCACTCAATAGTTGAAAGATGCTTTCATTAAATCATTCTTTAAATCATTCATTAAGCCATTCAATCATTCAACAGCTGAAAAAACCATTCATTAAAACATTCATTTAGTCAATGGCAGAAAAAAAAAAATCAGTAAACCATTCGTTAAAGCATTCATTCAAACATGCATTCATGAAACAAAGGAAAAAACCATTAAATGTTTTTTTTTATATAAATAAGAATTACTCAAAATTTGTCTAGTCACTTCCTTTTTACTTTTCTTCTCTTTAAATATTTAGTTAGAGTCACATCTTCTAGAATCTGATCATCGGTATCCCTACTAGTCTGCTCGCAAGGTTGAACTTCAGGCAAAGGGTGATGAATTTCTACAATAATGTCAAAATATTTCATTAATATATTTATATTTTGATAAATACGAGTAATTCATTTAAAAAAACATTACGAATGTGTGTTTTTAACTGCCATGGGCACATCAACATGTTCAACATTATCTCGTACAGGTCCAAACTGTTCCGTGTTATCTGCATCTACATGCTCTATAGTTGAATTGTGTAGAATTAGAATTAATGTTCATCATCTACAATGGTCTATAAAAATAGTAGCAAATTAATAAATTCATTACCGGGATGAGAAGCATGATCTTCGTGGTGTTAGTCATATACATCCTCGACATGAACGGGATCATTACTTTCCTGCACAAAAAGGAATAAATAATTTATGTTAATTTATTTATAAGGAACAAATTGCATGAGCATTAATAAATTATCATTAAACTATACAGTTTTTACATACTTGGGCACCAGATGGATCAGTAGAAGATCGTGCAGTATTCCTAGACAAGCTTCTCCGGTGTTCAACAACGGCGTCAAAGCCATGTTCGAAGCCAAGCTTCATGTAATCCGCACTGGGCAATTCTTTGAACCGGTCGGCCTTCATATTTGCATGATGTCATTAATTTTACATTTTTTTTCAAAACAAAACAAAAATAATAATTTGTATGATATTTGGATGCGGTCCCGGGTTTTGCGATGCTTACATATCGGGCCGCCAAGTTGGAGTAACCACCAAGCCCAAGCTTGTGTTGGCCAATTTTTTCACGTCTCTGGAAATATGTTTGAAACATACATCACATATAGCAAGTATGATGACATGTAGAATGTTGGAGCGATTATGGTGGTTGTGTATTTGGATATGCAGGTGTTCTTATTACTGGCCTACCCCCTTTTCAACAATAATATTTGCATATTTAATCAAGTGTGTTTCTATATACAATATAGAAACATATATAAAACATATAGAATAATCCTTGATCGATAAAAAGATTACAATGAGCCTCGTGACTCAGACTCAAACTCAGCCGAGTCAACCAAGTTGACCCCCAATCGAGCTGACTCGGCCTTTGAAACGATTCAAGTGACAAGTCTGGTACCGAACCAAGCAAATCAAGGTATGACTAACTGGATCGGTAACAAAATGGCCATTTCGTCCCAATCCGTACTAAATCGACCAATTGAATGTGGGACTGCCTAACCTAGAAATATAAATATCGAGACTCTAAACCTACTTCATTGTCGAGTCAATTAGCTTTGTAGGATTCCTATACATCATAACACTATTTGGAGTAAAACACAACTTGCTTTGTAGGCCATAGATGCCACCCATGTGCAAAATCGTCAATCTATAAAGCAAACCCCAAATACAAAAACGTTCTTCACAAAATAGGGCATGAACCATGTGAACAACCTTCCAAGTGGACCAGCTCAATGAGTAACCTCCAAGCATGTAATATATCTCATGAAATGGTGTATAAAAGAGTGTAAGCATGCTTCAAATGATGACTTTCTCCTTTGGTAGGCCTGAACACTACCCTTATGCATGTGTCTCCAAGGGTGAATGTTCCTCAAATAATGAGAGAAGGCCTTCCTCTAACAATAGACCAGTACACCAAGGTGAATTGGCCCTCTTTAGGGCTTCCATTTTATGCACAGGGGCCCTTAATGCAGAACAAACTTGGTATTTTAGGGCCAACTGGGGTTGTTACTTCTCTTGTGCACAGGTCTAGAGATTTTTAGGGTTGTTTTGTGACATATGGTTGCAAGGAAAGCCACCAAAGACTGTTATTTGCTATTGATCTCCTTCAAGAGACTGTCGAGAATCACCTAAAGCACAATCCAACTTGGTTTATAGTGTCTGAAATTAAATGATATTTGTTTTATTTAGGTTTGTTTACCCCCCTTTTGTGGAGAAAAAGAACCCAGAATTCATGATACTGCTATAAATTGTTGTTTAGGAGGTTGGAACAGCCCTTATTTATTCCCACAATGAAGGTTTGAGGCTGTTGGAGTGCCCATGCCTGCTCTTTATGTCCATATCTGTGCCCATAATTGTTTGTTAATGTCATTTCAACCCTCAAATTCAACCCAACATTTCTCAAAGCCTATTTTTTTCGTTGTTCGTCACTTTTCATAGGGCTATTCATGCCTAGAACTGCCTTTTAACCCTCTAATTTGGCCCAGATTTATAGGTACACCTGTTTGGTGATGGATAAGTGCACAAGAGTGCCCAAGATGCTGAAATAGGGTTGCTTCATACCCTTTTTTACTGTCAAACAGGTTTGTTTGTGCCCAAAATTCATGTGGATGTTGCTATAAGGCATATGAATGAGATTATAGGGTTGCTTTCACCCACAGATTTCTCATTTTCACAGCCAGAATTGCAAAGACCGCCTCCTATTGCCACTGATCATCATATTTTATTGTTGCAATGTGCCCAGATCTGAAAGTTGGCCTAATTATAGCTAATTTGAGATGCTTTACTGTTTGTTGTGACCTTCAGAATGCTCCCAAAGTGCTCAGATTTGTCCCTTTGATGCTCATACTTGATTCTAGAGTTGTTTATGCCCATAGGACTGCCCAACATTGCTCCTAGTGTGCTCATAACTGAAAATGAAAGGCCTCACTGCTGTTACACTCCATAAATTGTCCAAATTTCAAAACCAACTCAGAACTCCCTGCTCTTGGGGGCTTTGGAGTGGGTATGAAACGTTGCCCTATCAGTGCAATGATTATTCCCAATGTTTGACAGTTGCCCTGTGATTGCCATCTATAAACCACTATTGTGGTTTCATCATTGCTCCCATTCAAGAAGAAAAAAAGTAGACATGACTTCTCTCCCTACATTAAGTCCACGTGCACGTAATGACTAGCTTTGGTACTTCCTAACTTATCAGTATTCCTTTTGACAACAAAAGTGAAACATGAAACAATATCCTTACTTTCAGCATCTTGCATAGTTGATGGCTTTGATCGAACTGTATAAGTACTTTGTTCCCAAAGTAAATATTTTGAGACCTACGAACGAGGGGGAGCGAGATGAATGGTTGAAAGACTCCAATGGTGGATGAATTGATGCCCTATTATGCCTACCCAAAGGTCCTTTAAGTATTGGATGCATACACTATCAAATATGTGGTATAAACCTCAATACATCCCTAAACTGAGATCTATGGGTATATTTTTATTATTATTATTGCCTATTGATAGTTATTTCCATTCATTTATCAAATTACGCGTGGATTATGGTGTGTTTTATTTCGTGAAATGATATTTCTAGAGTAGGGATTCTTTACTATTTATAGGCTATTGAAGCAATTCAAAGGTGAAACTATTTTTTATCATCACCATTAATGACTCATTTATAGGCATTATCTAGGTTCTCCTTGTTAGGTACCACATGTACCTTCTCTTATCCCCTATCTTTTGAAGGGTTGAAGGTATTACAAAAGGTACTGGATCACCGAATGGAAAAATATAGTATCCCAAACTGATATTCTATTGTTTTGATAGTATGTTTGTAGGTTCGGTGCTTTAGTTATGCTAGATTGACAAAATAAAAGTTGCATGCAAAATAATGTCGTGCCAAAAGACCCTATAATATAGTTGTTTTGGAGAATAAATAGGATGAATACTGTCAGTGAGAGAAGGTACACATACCAATAATAATAATTTTGATAGTACGTCGAGATATGTGAGGCATGCAAGCAATGCATGTAGCGAAAGACGTAGGTACAATTATCAAAATAGTTTATTTAGTCAAACTTATTACCTTTCTTTTTTGCATTGACTAAGCCACTTTCAATTCAGTAACTCCAAAATAGCTAATAAGTGTTGGCTAATAATGGTGACGATTTGTGGTATTATGTTTCATTAGGTTGCAACATCGTAAACTTGTGAAGCATAATACCACGAATCTTCACCGTTGCTTGGCTGAACACTTGTTATCTTTTGTGAGATATAGTTCATGTGGACAAAGTTCTTGAACTCTGTCCTCATGGACAGTTTTGTTTGATGATGATATTTACAGGTATGTAGAAAAAAAATTAATATTTTGAAAAAATAGTTATTGTAAGTGGATTACTTCATTCAATCACTTAATGAAAATATATTGTATAGTCCAAGCTCTCATGCTGTTTAGAGCTTGGGAATTACTAGGTTAGGTTCGAGTTGCTTTCTAATATAAGGTTTCTATAATAAAACACCTTAAAGAAGAAATCCATAACATTTGGTAGAATTCTGGAAAGCCCCTGTTGTCGCTACAATTTGGAAAATACTGGGTTAGGTTTGAGTTTCTTTCTAACCTAGGGCTTTTATAATGATCTTGAATGATCTAGGGGTTAGGTTCGAGTTTCTTACTTATAACAAAATATGGCTCGGAAATCCTGCTCGGGGCAGCGACCGATTTTCATCCTTCTCCACTGGACCAAGCATACATGTGAGCAGAAAAGCTCTATCTATCGTGGCTATGGTGGAACTCGAATCCTTCTCTAAACCTCCCTTAAGAATCTCATTTGGGTGGGGTTGGCTTAATAGCTTATTTGGGAACCGATTTCTGAGATAACTTACATAAAAACAACCAAACCAGTTTGAATGCGAACCAAAATGTGGTGGGTTCGTCCACTAATTGTAACGCTAAGACTGGCCAGACTTCAGAATCCATATCAGCCAATATGGGTCAAATGCGGGTTAGCTGAAACTGTCAAATTGGGTCTGTCATTAGCTGATCAATGTAAATTCATGTACAACGAAGAAAACCCATGTTTGAAAGCTGATAAAGATAACACAACTATCTAATCTATTCCTACTACCGGGGGAACTGTTGAACGCACCATTGAGGCAGAATACTATGAAATCCTTTTTCCTTTATTGCTTTCCTCTCAAAAAAATTCACAGTTGAATTTGGATGCATTACAAACAAAGGTTAAAAAAGGAAGGATTCAAGTTGGTGAAGAAGCAGGCAGTATAGACAGAAACCCTTTGGGTTGTTGGTAAAAGTAAAGTAATCAAGTAGGCAAGGTATATAAATGAGGTGTCTAATTGCTCACCCACACAAGATCCCATTCACCATAACCGAGTGAGAAGGAACACATCACCACTGGACGAGAGAGTGAGGACCATCCGACCCCGTAAAAACAAGAGTTTGCTTTATCAAAAGCCTAAATTGAGAAGGCGGGATTGAAACGTACCAACCGTGCACAACCTGGGTCTAAGCCTGCTCTAATAGCCTCTGCCTTTCCTCTATTGGCTAAGAAACCCTAGAGATTTGCAGGACTGTCTTAAAAAATTAAAAATAGACATAAATTAGGGCACGGTACTCACAATTTTGGGATGCATTGTCTCGACTAACAATTGGCCACCTTGTCCGCTACAAAACCACAATCCACTCTCCTTAGTCTTCGTGGCCGGTCCAAATCGTTGCTCCCACTATCCAAATCGTTGCTCCCACTGATATTGTTCTCTGGCCAAGTTGCGCAGATCGACCCTTGATCACTGAACGACAAGCACCCGATGAGATGCACAGCACAAAGGAAGAAACTTTCTCGTGATCACTGAACACAAGCACTCGACGAGATGCACAGAAGAAGCTTTCTCGTGAAGCTGAAAGGAAAATAGCACGCCACTGTTAGTGTTTATATATATGTATTATAAATAATTGTTTTGTAATTATTTATATATATTGTTTTATGTTTTAATTTATTTATTTATTTATGCTTTGTTTTATTTATTTATAGATATATACTATGTTTTATTTATATATGTATACTATGTTTTATTTTATTTATTTATTTGTACTATGTTTTATTATTATTTTATATACAAAGAGGGGGGTGTATCTATGTGAGTCTTTATGTGTGCAGTGAATCTATGATGACGAGGATGAGGATGTCAATGATGATGATGATGATGATGTCGATGATGATCATGATGTTATCCATGACGTCGATCATTATGATGATGATGATGCTGATGAAGATGAGGATGCTGATTATGAGGATGAAGATGATGATGATGATGAAGACGAAGATGATGATGATGAAGATGACGACAATGATGATGATGATGGTGATGACCGTATCGATATCATATGAAATGATGAAAATGCTAATGATGTTGATGATGATTATGATGATGATGACGCTGATGATGCTGTCGATGGCGACGATGATGTTGGTGATGATGACGACGACGACGCTGTCGACGACGATGATGATCATGATGATGGATGATGATGATGTTGATGATGATGATGATGTTGATGATGATGAAGATGATGATGAAGATGATGAAGATGATGTTGATGATGATGAATATGATGATGATGATGATGATGTTCATGATGATGATGAGGATGGTGAGGATGATGACAATGATGAACCACATGATGATGATGTTCATGAAGATGATGATGATGATGATGATGATGATGTTCATGATGATGATAAGGATGTTGAGGATGATGATGATGATGAACCACATGATGATGACGATGACAACGACGATGTGTGATGATGATGTTGATGATGATGAAGATGATGATGATGATGATGATGATGCTCATGATGATGATGAGGATGGTGAGGATGATGACGATGATGAACCACATGATGATGATGTTCATGAAGATGATGATGATGATGATGAAGATGATGTTGATGATGATGAACATGATGATAATGATGATGATGAGGATGGTGAGGATGATGACGATGATGAACCACATGATGATGATGATGATGGTGATGATGTGTGATGATGTGTGATGAAGATGATGATGTGTGATGATGATGATAATGATGTGTGATGATGACAATGTTGATGATGATGATGATGATGATGTGTGTGATGATGGTGAAGATGATGATGATGATGATGATGATGAAGATGATGATGAAGATGATGATGATAATGATGAAGATGATGTTGATGATGATGAATATGATGATGATGATGATGATGATGTTCATGATGATGATGAGGATGGTGAGGATGATGACGATGATGAACCACATGATGATGATGTTCATGAAGATGATGATGATGATGATGAAGATGATGTTGATGATGATGAACATGATGATAATGATGATGATGAGGATGGTGAGGATGATGACGATGATGAACCACATGATGATGATGATGATGGTGATGATGTGTGATGATGTGTGATGAAGATGATGATGTGTGATGATGATGATAATGATGTGTGATGATGACAATGTTGATGATGATGATGATGATGATGTGTGTGATGATGGTGAAGATGATGATGATGATGATGATGATGAAGATGATGATGAAGATGATGATGATAATGATGAAGATGATGTTGATGATGATGAATATGATGATGATGATGATGATGATGTTCATGATGATGATGAGGATGGTGAGGATGATGACGATGATGAACCACATGATGATGATGTTCATGAAGATGATGATGATGATGATGAAGATGATGATGAAGACGATGATGATGTTGATTATGATGATATGAGGATGGCGAGGATGACGACGATGATGATGATAATTATGATTTTGATGACGACGTCAAAAGAAAACCATGTGTGTTACTAACTACAATGTAGCTTATGTTCATTATCAAATGATAAAGGTTTAGGCATAAATCGCTTTAAATTAATATTTATTTAAAGTATTTGGCAATATAATTAACTCACACAATTTATACGATGACGATGATGAAGACGATATGACGATGACGATGACGATCATGAAGACGATATGAAGATGATATGACGATGACAATGCTACAGATGATGACGACGATGATATGAAGTAATTAATTTGATCTAGGTTTAATTTTAATGATGATGATGGCGATGAAGATGATGATGATGATGACGATGATGATGATGATGATGATGATGATGATGATGATGATGATGATGATGATGATGATGATGATGACGACGATGATGAAGATGAGAATGATAATTATGATTTTGATGATGATGATGATGATGATAATTATGATTTTGATGACAATGATAATGATGATGATAATGATCATGAGGATATTTACCTTTCATTAATTATATTTCATCGTCTTCTTCAACCATGTCATCATCTTCTTCATCCAATTCATCATATGTATCATCAGATCCAGAGTCAACATTGTAAGGGTTGGCCATATCATCATCGTCGTCATCATCAATTATTCTCATCGTGTCATCGTCAGTATAAATTTCATCGGCATTGTTTGCTACATCATCGGATTCAATTGTTTATTGGAGTACATCTTCTGCTGGATCATCATCATCATCTTACTCATGTTGATCATGCTCTATGTCATCGTATCCTTCTTCCAGAGAACCCTCTTCATTAGCATCGTCTAGGTTATACTTTACCAGCCTTCCCCTTGGACCGTGTCTCACAACAAATGACCAGCCCGCTTTACCTGGAACCTCTAAGTAAAATACTTGTTCACATTGGCTTGGAAGAACATAGGGCTCTATTCCTGGCTCAAACAACCTTGTGTTTACCATGGTAAATCCATTATCATGTTCAATAATAGCTCTATCGGGATGACGTTGATTCAATCGTAACCTGTACCATTTGACAACGAATAGAACTACCTTAAAGGATTTAAAGTCACATTGTATAATATCTTCCAAATACCCATAGTATCAATTTTCTGAGACTTCTGGATGTCTGTCAGTTCTAGATGAAACATTGGTAACCTCAAATACAACAGATATCCCAGAATCTGATGTTTTCTTTGTTTCATCCAATTTTTTGATCCGATATCTACCTCCATCATATACCATAGCCTTATGGTGTTTTACCTGCAATAAGCAATACACGAAAAGATTACACAACCATTCAGTCCTTATGCAGCAATACATGGAAAAGAAGAACATTTGCGTCAAAATGTAATTTGCAAAATAAAAGATTTAGAGGGATTGATTAATTATATGCTTGCCATTTTATCTTTTACACCATATGCCAAATCGATTTCTCTTTCTGTTAGATTTCTATCTCCATTGCATTGTGCTGCTTTTACCAATGAAGCCACACCTTCCCATGATATTCCATGACCCTATTGTTCGCATCATTCAATCCATACCTTCATCCAGTCAATATTGTTTGCGATGTATAAATGAATTGCATCCCATTCTTGACCAACTGTTTAATGACAATAACCACTAAAATGAAAGAAAGGTGTAAATCTCCTGAACAAAGTATATGCTCTTAATTAAAGCAATTATGACTAGAAAATACAATTAGAATATGAACGATATAATAAACATACACTAGCTAATAATTACCTTTCATCTTCCTTAATCTACATTTCCCCTTCAAATTTGTTATTGGAGTTTGCATCACATATGTGACGTAAATTGAGCTTTGACACTAAAATAGGAAGATATTCACTAACATACAATATGTTTTGGTATACCGTATATCCTTCCATCACAGAACCCTCAGCATGTGCTCGTTGTCTCACCAAACCCTTCATAAATTTCAAGTGCCTCTCAACCATCCACATGGACCTTGAGTGCACAGGTCCACACAACTCAATCTCCTCAACTTGGTGTATGAGGTAGTGTTCCTGTGCATTGAAAAATGTCGATGGTAGATGCTTCTGCATTTCACACATGAGACGAGGAATTTCTCTCCTCCAATACTTTATATATTCTTTATGGATTTCTTTAGATGTCAACCATCTACAAGTGACGCAAACCAATAACGATATTTAACAAAAATAAACATTAAATTACAATATATGCTGAAATAGTGCAGAAAAAAAAAAACAAATATAAATTATACGGATAATTAAAGAAACACTAAGCACATGCAAGTAATCGCTAGTTACCTCATGTATTTACCAAGATTATATATAACTTGTTTGACATTGTTGTCGAAGTTGTCCGGGAGAGAGAGAGGTAGAACATACTGTATCAATATACAAACCATGCCATTTATTAAACAAAGAGTATACAAACAAGAAAAAAAATATACGTAGTAAAATGAAAAAAAAAATTTATATGGACATAACAATAATAATTACCCTGATGAACACATGCCAATCATGTGTTTTGACCCCCGCAAAATCACCTTTTTTGTTATGTTATTCTTCAAGTTCGCACAAAATCCAATGGGAAATTTAATTTTCCGCATTACTTCTTTGAAAACATTGCTTTGTTGCTTCGTAAACATCCATGGAATTGAGTTTATATTAACTTGTTCTCCGTTGGTATGAAATTGGATGACGCCTTTCATTGCATGGTTTCCTTCTTGAATGTCTTTGCAAGCTTTCACAACTTTATCTTTCTCCCTCCTTAGCTCTAGTAGTCGCCATAAGGTTTCAGTAACATTCTTTCCAATATGCATTGTATCAAACAAATGAGCAATTTGTAGGTGCTCATAATAGGGCAACCTACTGAATTGAATAGGATAACTTTTCATTCCTCGTGGAAGCCCATTAATGCCTTCATGATTACGATGGACATCATGAATATTAGTTTATAAATAAATTACACCATAAATCAAATATGGCCACTACAGTAAACAACTCGCAATAAAAATTAAAATACATAACAATTCATATACGATGATCCATACGTACCATGATGACTATTTCTATTGTATTGCATCTTCCAAAGGTGAGGTGTCATTCTCCGTGGTTTTAATGCAGTCTCCTGCTTCCCATTGAAAGAAAAAAAATCCAGTTGTTCTATACCTGTGATTCTTAGAGAGGAAATGCCTATACTCATCAAACACCTCCTTTCTTAAGCTTTTTGAACGACGATATTTTATCTTAGGACCACAAACTGGACATGCAAATTTACCCTTTGTCTGAAGACCTACAATATTTAGATATGGAATATTTATGTCAAATATATTCATATATAAACTATTCTAACTACTCCATATCATTAAATGCAATTAAAGTGGAACTTAAAATTACAAACCACAAAATGAAGTTAACCCAGGGGCATCGTGTATTGTCCATACAACCATTGCATGGAATTGAAATTGTCTTTGTCGTATTGGTCTAGATACATCATACATAGTTATGCCATTCCATAACTTTAGTAGCTCATCTATAAGAGGTTCAATGTATGCATTCATATCTTTGACTTGGAACTTACCTGATTGATTTGAAGTACATATAAAATATATCATTATGAGAACCATTAAGATATATAAACCATGCACAAGAGTAAAATAATAGATATATATATGAAATTAAGAAACATAATACGACAAATGAGATGCTACAACTACATTATAAATAAAACATTTTTCGACAAAAAAACCTGGAATAATCATTAACAGCATTATGTGCTCCCTATTTATTGACAACCATAAAGGAATGTTATTGTTGATAACACAAATAGGCCACGCCATGTAAATGGATTTCATCTGTGCAAATGGATTAACACCATCTGTTGCTAAAGAAATCCTAAGATTACATGGTTCTTCTTTAAAGTGAGGCAACTTTTCCTCCATATCTCTAAAAGCAAAACCATCTGCAGGCATTCAGATAACATCATCTTGACTTATGTTCCTAGCATGGTAATCCATAAATTGTGTTATGTTTTTGCACTTGAACAGTCGTTGCAAACGTGGAATGATGGGAATATAACGAAGAACCTTCTAAGGCACCTTTTTTGTTACTTTATCTGTACGATATCTACTTACATGGCATTCCAGACATTCTGTTGCAAATTCATGATGATTATAATATATAACATGGTCATCGGGGCATGCATGAATTGCTTCATAATGCATTCCAATCTATTTCATGGTGGAAGATAAATCTTGATATGCGCGAGGTAAAATATTTGATGGTGGTAACAAAAATTCATCTATCAAGCTACAAAAAAATTTAAAAAATAGTTAATGTAATAAATAAATAATATTAACGAAACACGCTTCATCCATACAATGATCAATAATGAGTTAACAATACATTATTAGAGGAATACAGATAAACTTTATCACGATCCTATATATGTGATGGATTATTTTACATACCTTAGCATTCATGTGATTGCAATGTTTGAAAGACCATTCATAACCTTCAAGTTCATTATCAACAATACAACAGAGAGAATATTTGTTTTGGAGCCTTCATAAAGGGGTTCATATGCCTTATCGAGAAGAGGCATATCGTGAACATCATCAAAGTCATCATCATTTTCATTATCAACGTCATCGTCATCATCCATTCTAACATTAAATGAATCATGGATCAATGTATTTGTACCATCATCTTCAATTACATTATCGGTATGATCATCTTGTTCAATATGATCATTCACTTGTTCTCCATTAAACATACACGCTCCATGATCATGATCTTGAACTTGTTCTGAAAGCACTTCCTCTAGACGATATGTTGTAGGGTGTCTTTCCTTTAATATAAATACATGGAAACATCAATAGATATACATTAATATATGAAAAATGAAAATAATACATACAATTACCAAAAAAAAGAATATAATAAACTTTATAATGCTAAACCTACAAATGGACGATATTCGTTCCCCCCCTCAGCGTGTCCATGTTCCCTGCAATGTTTTGTGGTTGTTGAGATCAATATTCTTCTCCTCTTAAATCCCCTGCATTGAGTACATGGACAATAACATTTGCCATCACCCCTTCGTTTCGTTGCATCCCATAGTCTAGCAAGCAATTGTCAGTTGTCTTCGTTTGGATCCGGAATATTTCTATTTGACATTTTGTCACAAACTTCGTTAATGAATATAACCGGTTGTCTTAAAAAATCAAGTTCCACGCATCAACATTTTGTCAAACGGAGAGAATTCAAAGAATAAAAAAATCCCAGCAAAATGTCTGTCGATGAAAAAAAAATTCCCACAACCGCCCATTGAATAATAAAACAATTCCTGAAAACGTCCGTCGAGGAACAAATAATTTTCGCAAATCGTCCGTTGAGGAACAAATAATTTCGCAAATCGTCCGTCACTTCTACAACAAACATGTCAAAATGTTTAAAAAAATATATATTTATAATGGCCAGGCATCGGATATTCGACACCTTGAACATAATTGCCGTTGAAAATATGGGACCAAAAATTTCAAATCATGTAAACCTTACATTTTTTTTATTTTAAACTACACATAGCGTCGGATATCTAACACTTTTGGGTCCACAGACCGTCGGATATTCGACACCATACAGTTGGCAATCCGACGCTTTAGGGTCAGATATTCGACACTCTGGGGGATCGGATATGCAACGCCTGATGTGTCAGATATTCAACAGTGCTATAAAACTTTCCTGATCGTCGTTCTTTTCAATGATTGTTGTCTAACACATCCGTACGAAATGTCGGATGATGTCGGATTTCGAGTTCAAATCCTATTGTGTTAGTGCATATAGCCAAGATTCTTAGGGATTTCCTTTGGAATGGTGGAAAAGGTAACCAAAATAAAATTGATTTGGTCAACTGGGAGACTATTAAAAGACCTCTATCTGAAGGTGGATTGCAAATTTGAGATACTAAATCTGCTAACCTGGCCTTGGGAGGTAAACTTGTTTGGCAGCTTTTTGTTGATAAGAATCATTCGGTTAGCAATATTTTTTTGATGAAATATATTAAAGGTGGATCCTTGAGAAATATAAATTTAGAAAATCTTCCAACATGTATTTATATATGGAATTTGTGCAGGAAAGGAATAAAACTAATTCAACAACATCTATATAGAATTCCAGGCAACAGGAAAGGAATTTTTCTATGGGAAGACAAGATTCTTGGGCATCCTCCTCTTTCCTCTATAATTTCGCTTTCTGAGATCAAATTATGGATGACTAACAAAGGTTTCCTTCGTTTAGTAGACATTTGTTCCTAGGACTGTGCGAGGAACTGGGTAAGTTGGAATCTTCCAGAAATGCCAGTTCAGTTTATTCCCTGCTCAATCAATTTTGCTAACTGCTCTATCCAGACTAGATCCTATTCATCGCTCCTCAAAAGATAAATGGGGTTGGGATTCATCTGGTGTATATTCTTTTGGACATGGGTTTTCATCTATACAATATTCTCATGCTTCTATGCTTACCCCTGCGTTGTGGAAATCGGTCTGGTCTCCATACGGCCTGCCAAAGGTCAATTTTTTTTCATGGCTTCTTATGCATCAAAAGGTATTGACTGGTGAGAATTTGGTTAGACGTGGTTTCCTTGGCCCTTTTCATTGTTGTATATTTAAAGAGGCAAGGGAATATTCTGACCATTTATTCATGGAATGTGTGTTCACTCAAGTGGTTTGGAAATTGGTTCTTCAATATCTTCAGATCACACCTCCTGATGGCATCTCAGTTCTAGTATTGTTCTCTTCCTAAAAGGATAGGATTCCAGAGATCAATGGGAAACACGTTGGCTGGAATAATTCATGGCACATAATTCCAAAGAGCATTTGGTGGTTGGTTTGGCTGGCACAGAACGATCTTCTCTTCAATGCTAGGTTATGGTCTTCTTTTGAAGTTGCCTCTAAAGTCAAAATGCAGATTTTAGAAACTGTTAGTAATTTCTCTTCTACTCTCCCTCAAGAACTTTTAGAGTGGTTGGGGTGCACAACGAAAGGTAGAGATCTTAAAATCTCCAAACCGATGTCCTCTCCTCCTTAGCGTTTTAGATTATCTGTAGAACAATTTTCTTGTTGGTGGAAGAGTAAGGGAGTTGCTTCAGTTTTCTTTGATGCTGCGTCCAAGGGGAACCCTGGCATAGCGAATGCCGACGGGTTAATTTTCTCCCCAGTTTGTGTGAAATTCTCTTGCATCTGTTGGGGCTTAGGAACTTGTTCAAATAATCAGGCAGAGAGTTACAGCCTTCTCATGGCTTGCCATATTGCCAAGAATATTGGTTTCAAGGAAACTCAAATTTTCAGGGATTCGAAGATATTGATAAAATTGTTAAATTCTGCCTCTCAATTCAACAACCATTCATTGGATATAACCTTGGATCGAATACAAAACAGCTTGAAAGACTTTGATAGGCTCTCTTCTTTTCATATTTTGGGAGAGTTGAACAACCTAGCAGATTCTATGGCTAATAAAGCTTGCCTTTTGCCTCTAGGAAGCTTCAATGCAAATGGAGAACCTTTTATTTTTCGGTCGCTCTGGTAATTGTTCATATGTGTTAGAGATGTTGTTGAAGATGTATAACTTTTATCTTTCTTGAATTGTGTTTATTCTTGGTCCTACAGAAGTTTATCTTCTGATCTTAGTGTAATTGGTTGATCTAGCTATTTCTATTTCATTCCAGGAAGTTTCCAAAATATCATAAAAATATAAATATAAATATACCCGTTTGAGTTAAAAAAAATCATGGTGAGGAGCTCAAGGCCAAGGCTACGCCATTGATTTAGCATTTTATGTATTGGCAATTAAAATCGATGCATATGGTTCTCGTTCTAGCTAGACAAAATATAAATTGAGATATCATGTAAATATGCAATTTAATAAAAATACCCACAACTATCTATGCAATGCAACAAGAGATGGGGGCATGATTTCACAAGGAATGGGGAGGGAAATTATTCAAACCCTTGAGCCAATAATGTTAATCCAAATGTCAATGAGAGAACCCATAAACTCTCAACTACCCATTTTGTCTTATGCACCCAATCGTTTAATTCTTCCAGAAATTGGTTGAGGTAGTTAATGCATTCGGAATGGAGAGGTATGGCAATCAATTTCGTATTGGGGAAAGACATCAAACTAGAAAATCGAATTTTTTCTTATGGGGAAAGAAAACACCCATAAATGAGTTCCCAAACCATTCCTCACCCATGCATTTCACTTCCTCACGCAGCTGGAGCTAGCTGGGGTGTTTACCACATGTTTTTTTGCAATTCCTTCAGTTTCCATGGTTGGAAACTCGTTTTGTGTTGCTCAGTGGATGGGAAGGAGAGATTCATGATTTCGGTGTTTATAATGGTCGTTTCTGCTCCTACAATTTCCATAAATGTTTTCTGAAATTGAATTGCTCTCCCAAGGTTGATTTCCCCATTTACCATTTCGTTTTTTGTTGGCAAAATGTGTTTTCCTTCATGCCCATCACTTGTGTTTTGATATTATGTGCATCCTTGTTTTAGTCTGAAATGTTAGGAGTGGAAGTGGCCCAGAATTGGATTAATAAACCTAGTGAAGAGAGGAACCTCACAAAATGATCAAGAGGGGTTGGCTAATCTTCTATGTACACCCGGGAGAACACTGGAAGGGAAGGTATAGCCTGAGGGACTGTGTAGCAGTGAATGGAATACTTCCTTGTGTTGGGCGTGTAGGTATTGTGGAGGCCAATTTGTATAGATCTTGTTGAGGTGTCCATAGCTCTGTGGTTGAGCTCACTAACTTAGAAATTCTTCCTTTCCACTGCCTTAGTAGCCTGATAAACCCAACTATAGATTGGCTTGGTTGAACCTTGGTGTGTATTTGGATATGTGTGAACTTGTAGTTCCCCTTTTCCTTGTAGAAATCATGCCCAGCTCAGGGGTGGTAGTTGTGCAGAGATAATGATGAGCAAAACTGGCCTATGGTTGGGTGGAACGTTGCAGCGACATATCTAGTTGCGCAGGGAAGCTCATTTTCAAGATAAGTGCTCTTGTATTAACTGTGAAATCGTATTTGTTTTATGAATTATTATGTATCAAATGAATGTATTTGCTTTTGTTGTATTTTCATTTATTATACATCTACATATGTATTTTATTTCCAATGCATTCTTGATTATGGTCATGGGGCTATATGCCCGGTTGTGATGGCAACGTGTGCATCGCGTCCTCTCCATGGTGAGAGGGGAGGACATGTGACAGTGTGGCATCAGAGCCCCTAGGTTACAACATTGGGCCTAAATGGGATAAGTGAACAGTCGACAGAGGTAATATTACCCCCTATTGAGCACCAGTTAGCAGAGAAAGACAAAAAAAAATTCAAATTTTTTCTTAGTGTTTTTGAAAATTTCTATTTCGAAAAAAATTGATGAGTTTGTCGATACATGTCGGAAGAAACCAACATGTTTTTTTGATACATAGAAAGAAACCGATGAGTTTTTCCAACACATGTGGGAAGAAACTAGTGATTTTGCCGAGAAAGAAAGAAAGAAAATTTCAAAACTTTTCTAAGTGTTTGAAATTTCCATGTCGACAAGATTTGTTAAGTTTGCAGATACGTGTCAAAAAAAACTTAGCGAGTATTGTCGATACGTCGAAAGAAAAAGTTGAGTTATACCAATACGTCGAAAGAAAAAGCTATTTTTTTTTTATCGACACAAAAAGGTGAGTTGTGTCGATACGTGTCGGAAAATCTTGGCGAGTTTTGTCGATACGTCGGAAGAAAAAGGTGAGATGGGCGGATATGTCGAAAAATTTTGGTGAGTTTTTTTTATCGACACAAATAAGTGAGTTCACCAATATATGTCGAAAAAATTCGATGAGTTCTCCGAAACAGATAATTTCAAAAATTATTTAGTGGTCTTTGCAAGTACTAGAAAATTGAAAAATCATCATGAACTATGCGCCAGATTGCGCGAAATCCAACGATTTACAAACAAAAAAAACGAGGATGACGCCCTCGACCCATCTGTAGTGGCGTAGGGAAGCTACAAGGGGGAAAGCCCCCTTGACCACCGTCATCCCCCTGACACAGTCGTTGATTGTGAGAAAATTCTATGTTTTGACAAGTTGTCAATATAGGATTTTCCCAAATGCGGGCAAGTAAATTATAATTTCCAAGAATATCACGCAGCTAACAATTGTGTTTATGAACACATTTTGCAGAATCATAGTCACATCAAAGGAAACATTCCACATAGTGCAGTTTGGAAAATTTTGTCTTGGTTGGGACAAGAAGATCAACATCATTAATGATGCATAGGATCCCCATGAGCCCGAGATAGATGCCATGGGAGAAAGCGTACAGGTTGAGAATGCTTAAACAAAATCCAATGGGAGAAGAAATCAAGAGACTACCCCAGATATTGCAGCCACCATGAGGAGCCTAAGGGTGGAGTTGCAAAGTTGCAGAGAAGATAATGAAAGGATGATTAAAGTTGAGGAAGAACAAAATCAGTTGAATGCAGCCATGCTACAGAGTTTGATAGACATCCAAAGGCAGATAAACTATGGGCATCGAACAACAAACCCAGAAGGGAGTAGGAGTAGTTCAAGGAAAATTCTCGAAAGAGGTCCAATATCTCAAGAAGAATTTATAGAGATAGAACATATACTCTAGATATATCTTCTAGTGGATCATCTGACTCTGAAGAATCCACTGGGGGTTCAAGATCTTCATCTCACAGGAGTAAGAGGAAGAGGCATTACAAGAAGAATTCACATGGGGAATTTAAGAAAGCAAAGCCTCCTACATTTGATGGTGAGGTAAAATTTGGTCAAGAAGCTGAAGCTTGGCTTCTCGGGATGAGAAAGTATTTCCAAGTCCAAGACTACTCTGGAAATATGAAGCCAAGGGTATCCATCTTAAACTTAAATGGAAGAGCATCTATATGGTGGGAACACCTTAGGAAAGTGAAGAAGATCAATGAAAGAAGAATTGTGTGGAAGTAATTCAAGAAATATTTCAAGCAGAAGTACCTCTCTGATAGCTACTATGATGATAATATTAAAGAGTTCCATGAGTTGAAATTGGGACAGTTGATCATGGAGGAATATGCAAACAAATTCTAGGAATTGCTGAGGTATGTCAGGTATATTCAAGATGATAAGGTGAAAATTCAGTGTTTTCTAAGTGGGATACCTCAGTCATATAAATATAGGATTGAATTTGAAGAACCCCAAACTCTAGAAGAGGTAATAAGGAAGGCCAAGTATTGCTATGTTCAAAACAAAAGAAAACTCGATTTCCATAAGGCATGGAAGGACAAGAGGAATGAGAAGTTTGACCAAAGGAAGAAAGGTTTCAAACCCTCTCACCTCTGAAATTAGCAAAGGCATCCATCACAAGCTGTGACTAAGCCATCCAGAATGATGGGAGACAAGCCAAGAGATCCAAAAGAGCCAAGAGAACCACTTCAATGTTGGGAATGTGGAGGAGACGATATGCTTAGGAATTGTCCACATCAGAATTGGGAATGTAAGTCAAGTTCACAACATCCAAGAAGATGAAATTGTGGGTCGAGTGGCGAGGATCATCCCTAGAATCTATGCAACACTAGAAGACCGCCAGGAAGATCATCAATCAATTGTGGTTGAAGTTGAAGGAAATATTGCTAGGTAATTTGTTTCTATTTTGATTGACCCTGGATCTACTCTTATATCACTCCTAAAACTGTTGAGATTTGTCCTTTTATGAAATTAAAGCATAGCAACTCATGTTTAGTTCAACTAGCCACTGGAAACAAGAGAAAAGCTAGTGAAATTGTAGAGAAATGTCCATTAGATATGGATGGGCTATTCACTTATGAAAACCTGAATATTTTGCCACTTGGTTCCTATGATATTCTCATCGGAATGGACTAGTTAGAAGCACATACGGTTAAACTTGATTGCTACAACAAGACATTTGAATGCATGGATGAAGAATGAAACCCAAGAATTGTAAGAGGCATTCCAAAGGTGATTTCTGTTAGGCAGGTTTCAGCAATGCAGTTGAAGAAGTTCTGTAGGAACGGTTGTCGATTGTATGCAGACCATGTTTTGGAGGAAACGAAAATGAAACTCCTAAGTTAGAGGACTATCATGTATTGCAATAATTCAGGGATGTTTTTCCTGACGAGATTCCAGGACTTCCTCCAAAGAGACACATTAATTTTACAATTGATATTGTGTCGGGAGCCGCACCAGTGTCCAAGACACCCTACATGATGAGCACACCCGAATTGCTAGAGCTGAAAATACAGTTACAAGAGTTGTTGGAAAAGAAATATTTCATGCCGAGTGTGCCCCCATGGGGAGCACCAGTTCTATTTGTGAAAAAGAAAGATGGGACACTCAGGTTATGTGTTGACTACAGGCAATTGAACAAAGTTACTGTGAAGAATAAATACCCATTACCTTGAATTGATGACCTTTTTTATCAAATGAGAGGAGCAGAGGTATTTTCAAAAATTCGCTTGAGGTTTGGTTACCATCAGGTAAGAATCAAAGAGGAATATATTCACAAGACAGCCTTTAGAACAAGGTATGGTCACTATGAGTTTATGGTGGTACCATTTGGTCTCACAAATGCACCAGCTACATTCATGTGTCTCATGAATAGTGTTTTTAGCAAGTATCTGGACAAGTTTGTTATTGTCTTCCTATATGAAATTCTTATTTATTCTAAGAATGAAGAATAGCATGAAGAACATTTGAGAATGGAATTGCAATTGCTAAGGGAGCATAAGATGTAAGAATAAATACCCATTACCTCGAATTGATGACCTTTTTTATCAAATGAGAGGAGCAAAGGTATTTTCAAAAATTGGCTTGAGGTTTGGTTACCATCAGGTAAGAATCAAAGAGGAATATATTCACAAGACAGCCTTTAGAAAAAGGTATGGTCACTGTGAGTTTGTGGTGGTACCATTTGGTCTCACAAATGCACCAGCTACATTCATGTGTCTCATGAATAGTGTTTTTAGCAAGTATTTGGACAAGTTTGTTATTGTCTTCCTATATGAAATTCTTATTTATTCTAAGAATGAAGAATAGCATGAAGAACATTTGAGAATGGAATTGCAATTGCTAAGGGAGCATAAGATGTATGCAAAGTTGAGCAAATGTGACTTTTATAAAGATAAAATTCATTATTTGGGTCACATTATCTTAGACGAAGGAATATATGTTGACCCTGAGAAGATTGAGGCCATTATGAATTGGCCAACTCCAAGAACTGCGACAGATGTGAGATCCTTTATGGGACTTGTCGGGAACTATAGGAGATTCATTGAAGCATTATCCAAGGTCGCACATTCAATAACTTCCTTGCAAAAGAAGGGGATAAAGTTTGAATGGACACTAATATGTGAGGAAAGCTTCTAATGGCTGAAGAATCTTCTTACGAGTGAACCAATTTTGAAAATGGCAGACCCAGAAAAAGACTTTGTGGTGTGAGGCGCATGCTATATATATAGATAGATAGAGATGTTTCTCTGGATTTCATAACTTGTGATTTAAATTTTGATTTCGATGATGCGTTTATGTATTTGAATTTATGCATGTATTTGATGAACATAATATAGTAAATGTCACAGCATAAGCATGTGTTTCCTTTGTGTTGTAATGCATTCTTAAAGTAATAATTGTCAATCCAAAACTTCATTTGCAATGTGGTCTACAAATGCATTAGAAATCCTAGCGACATGCATGAATGTGATAGTTTCAAATTGTTAGACCAAAAGTTTCACTTCTAAGAAATTTTGGAAGAGGCACAAATCACGAACGTGGAAGACATTATTGAACTATGCAACAAGATGTTGAGAATCCAATTGGACATGATATAAAAAGTGGAAGTGGACTACCTCAACTAATAATCCAATGTCAACATAATCCTCTATGTGGTTGTTGGTGGTTGGTTTGAGGTACACCCCACTAGTGTGGAAATTTGTATGAGTTGGGATATAAATGGCCCAATAAATGGATGTGGGATTATTAAACCAACGATTTGTATCATCGATGAAGCCAACGTAGCAGTCCATATTTGAAGTCTCCTATAAAGGAACAGGAAGGGTTTTAGAAATCAAAAGTCACAAAGCTTTGTTGATAAAAAGAAAATGCAGAAAAAGAAACAAATGGTTTTATCTACAATGTGTGTGGGAAGTGGAAGTGTGGGATAGGGATATAATTTATTCAAGTACAACACATTTACTAGGTTGTTGATAATACCTCCTTCCAGAAACCAAGCACATAAGCACCTTTAAGGAGGCATTGCTTGACAATGTATGGACCTCCCCAAAGAGGAAAAAACTTATTGGGATTTGGTTTGGTGTATTTCTTGACGTTGAAAATGAGGATGAGATCCCATTCACAAAATATGTGAGGAAATTTTTTTATGTCACAGTGGGATTTGGAATGTTTCTTCATGGCCTTGTTTTGTTGTAATGAAGTGCGACATTTCTCGTCAAGATGTTCCAGGGTGAGCAGACATTGCTCTAATGGTGGAGTGTCAAGGATTAGTTCGACAACTATTTGAAGGTGGTAATCTCGATTCAATGAGTATATCATATATGAGATGAAAGGGTGTAAACCCTATAGTATTATTAATAGAAATTATCTAGTCCCAAAGCACTAAGAATAGCATGTGATGCTAGTTAGTCTTGTGCTTATTGACTATACATTGGAGAATTGTCTTGAGGACTTTATTGATGTCCTCAACTAGACTATTTGCTTATGGATAGTAGGAGGTGGAAAACTCATGTGTAAATCCTATCGAGAAGGAAAACTCTTTGAAAATATCATTTAGGAAATGAGTTCCATTGTCAGAGACTAACTATTTGGGTACGCTAATGCATGCAACGACGTGATTGAACAAAAACCTTGTGTAATTGTGCTATTGTTGTTGAAGGTGGGAATTTTCTCAACCCACTTAATAAATTAATCGATAGCAATGATGATATACTTATGGACATTGACATATGCTAACTTAATTTCCATGAAGTTGATCCCTAGTTTACAAAAAGGTCTGACGGTGATGACAGGATGCAGTGGATATAAAGGGGTTGTATTTTGTGGGAGAAGATTTGATGGTTTTCAGTTTAATGGCATGAATACAACCATAACCATTGATGAGTGAAGGCCAAAAGTAGCTAGTGCACATGATTTTCTAGGAAGTGGCCATTCCATATAAAAAAGCACCACATGCACCCTTATGACAGTCATTGAACACACATTCATCCTCATTGTGAGATAAGAATCATCAGAAAATGGTATAAGTTCCTCGTCAATAGAGAATGTATCCAATAAACTGATCATAACAAAGAAATTGGTGGTGTACGCAATGACAATCATCATGTGAGAGATGAGCTTTGAATTTATGTGAGCAAATGTAAGTGAGAATATCGTTGTACCATGGATTTTTAGTGAAAGACGTGTTCGTCAAGAAATTGATATTTAGAGGGGGGTTGTTGCAAGCACTGCCAAGTTGGTGATGAACTCAACGAGGGACAAAGCTTTCTTGCTTTTGGTAATCACAAACTCAAGACCAAATCCCTAGAGAATAACGACCCATCGAGCACTTAACATTGATAAGGTGCAAACTTTAGTATATATTGCATTGGGTTGAATTTGTGATGACCTTAGTCTTGCACAACAAATGTAGTAAAGTTTTTGAACTGACCAAAACATGGCTAAGGACAACTTCTCATAATGGAAATAATTTAATGGTGGTCCAGACAATGTTTTTCTAACATAGTAGATGACATGTTCCCAATGATCCTCCCCTATCTAAATTAAGACCTCGATAATTGCAAAGGGGGATGTCAAAATGTAAAGAGTAAAATCCTTTTCAAAATTAGGAGGAGAGATCAAAGGGATAGATGTGAGTGCATTTGTTAAATTCCTTAAAGGATTGTTGTTCTTGGTTGTCCCATCAAAAGATAATGTATTTTGGTAAGATATATAATAATCATTTTGCTCATGTTGCATAATCTAGGACAAAGCAATGAAGAAAGTTTGTTTTACTTGAACACTATGCAACTAATGTTGTGTCTTTGGGGGGGGACAGTTCGAGAATGGATTGAAATTTTAAAAGATATATTGTGATCCCTTGCTAAGACATGATGAACCTATGTAAACATCTTGTTGTGACACAGGAACCTAAGGGGGTTGAGGCATATATTGTACTTTTGAGATCACAAAAATATGGTGCTAATGTCAGTAATGTGATCGATGCATTCTTTGGATTTGGTGGTAAGGTATTCAAGGTAAGACAAGATGATATATTCTAAGTCATCAAACATATAATGCATAATGTGTTTGAATGTGGCTACATTCTTAACTCCAAAACAACATAATGTGATAGGAAAATGTTCCCCGTATCATAGTGAAGGTCGTTTTGTATTGATCCTACTGATAGATATGGATTTGATTATATACAAAGGACATGTCCATAAATGATAGGACTTCATGTCTGTTGCAAACATTAATGACTTGGTCGATGAAAGAGGTTGGGAAATTGTCTTTCAGACAAGCTTGAATTAAATATATGAAGTAAGTGCATACTTGAATAGGTCATTGATTTTTGTTGATGAGGACGTGATTAAAGACCCAAGAAGTGTAAGTGATGGGATAGATAAACCCTACCTTGCAAAGTTTTTTAATCTCTGATTTGATAGAGGGTGCTTTGGATGGATGTAGTGGTCATTTCTTTTGTTGTATTTGTGGGGCACCATTCTATGTGTTGATTGATGTTCGACAATGGAAAGGTCGGTAGTTAGAATTTATTAATATGACTAAGTGAAGATATCCCAAAACATTTGGAACAATGCTTTGTCATGTTGAGAATAGGAGGCCCTAAGTAAGATTTTTTAGTGACGTCAAGGGTGATAGAAATATCCACCTTGATGCTTGGTGAAATGTTGGCCATGTTACCTTCCTCAAAGGCATCTAAGGATGGACAAGAGTTTCTAAATCAATCGACATGGTAGAGTGGAATAAAATCATTAAATTCAACACATTATTGTTTGACCATCTTATTTTGAAGCACAAACTAGGAACAATAATGCATTTGAAGGTGTCGTAGGGATGCCCATGGATTCTAGGATATCTTTGTCTAAATAGAAAATATGTTCAAGGAAGTTACTTGGAGTGTCGGCTTCTTATGGTGCATAATTTGGGTGTGAGTGCTAGTATCGAGGATATCATATGTGCGTGATGTATCTATTGAACTATACACTCCCATGGAGTTGGAGATTGCTTGTGATGGATTATTCTAGGCTCGTGGATTAGTAGCACCTGATGATGATGATTGATGATCATGATTCAGAGATGTGGGTGATGATGAGATGTACAACATATCAACATAACTTGTCATGTGAGGGGATGGGAGTAGTATATCCTCCTGTGGTGAAATAAGGGGATTTGACGAATGAGGAGAGAGGTTGTGAAGTTTCCTAATTATTCTAGGAGCTCTTCTCTTACAGCTTTTTATGGTGGAGAATTGAAATAAGAAGTGTTTCAACAACCCATAAGAATTACATGTTCAAGTGGGGCATGATGTGATCATTGTTTGAACAAGAGAGGGGGGATGCATGGCTCGCCTAAGGGGGATTTTATCCATATCGGGGGATAATAAATGACCCTTATGATCACATAGTAAAAAATATTATGTCTTGGGTGTCTTTATTATCGTCGAGACAATTTTGAATGCGACAGGATCAACGGGTGTTTTCTATGATCCATTGTTGTAGAATGGGGATTGACGCACAACAACAAGAGTTGCATGAAACCATGAGAGGTTCGGGAAATGGTGAGTGTGATGAACAAAGTACAAATATATTGTGCATGCATGATTAATGCATGGTAAACTTTCTTTGGTTTAAAGGCTCTACTTAAGGAGTAGAGAGTATGCCCCATGATGAGGAGTTTGAAATGAGAGTAGCGATTTTGGACAAGGGTAGTATTATTATGAGCTCAAACATGGTTGGGTAAAGGTTAGTGGGGTGACATGCAAGGCCACACAATATACATGGAGGGGGAGCTTGTTTAAGGGGTTTACTAGGTGAGGCTAAGGCTTTAGTGGTCTTAGGTTTGGCTCCCCTAGATATTTGTGGTTGTGATGAATCTTCTTTGATAGATGGTTATGTTGAGGTAGGTGAAACCTACCATAGGATCCCAAACGGTGAGGCATTGGTAGGAGTGATAGGTGTAAAGTCAATGTGGGCATATGATTTTTGGGTAACTTTTGGATATGGCGGAGTTTAGTACCATGCAAGGATCCTAAGGGTAATACTTGGTATTGTGAGTGTAGCCATGGTAAGCATACGTTAGATTCCAAGAGGGGGAAAGAGGAAAGGAACTTTTACAAAGGGCATAACTAAAGGAGGGGAATGAATGGTTCCTTATTCATGTTGGATTTTGGTATCAGATATTAATATAGAGGTGGAAATAGAGGAAGATGATTGGTTTTTGGAGGAGAATATAGTACACATGAGGCCATCAGTTCATGAAGAACGATGGGTGGTGATTTTGAGTATGTCCCCAACAATGGAGAGTCTTTATAGATGCCAAGTCCTATCACACTAAGTGAGGGAATCTGTTAGACCCTATTATAGGTAGGATATTATTAAGGTTGTTGATAGGACATGGCTCATAGTAAGAAAGTTGATATAGGTTGACCACTTTCCCATTATGGGGGGATGTCATGGTGTGGGAGATTGAGAAGGAAACTAACTTCTTGGAATATCTATAAATGCGGCTAAGGAAGTTGTTCAAGTCAAGTTGAGCACCAATGACTTCTACATCAAGGATAACCATTTTTCCTCTACCCTACCAAAGGGACATTCTGTTAGAGGCATTGATGTTGCAAGGGATGACCATCATAGGACAAAAGAGTGATTGCTAAAGGGTTGAGATTCATAGATTCAAGTTGCTTCCAAAAATTAGTTTCATAACGCAAGTAGAAGAACCTTCATGGATGATGCATCAATGACTAACGATGTTCATAAGAGTGACAAGGATTTGAAATGTGACGAATGAAGTCAACTGTGGTTTCTCAATGTTTCATTTGAATGTCATCAAACATAAAGTAGATGGGTCTATGACACCTAATGTTGATAGTAATGCCTTCTTTTTGGAAGGGAAATAATGAAGAACTTTGAGAGTAGACATGGTAGTTGGGGATTGGGCTAAATTATCTATGATGTTACAGTTGTGTGCAACTCTCATGCGAGAGCTATGAGATGTGCATCGTAGAGGTAGTTTTGGTACTTATGGGGTAAGATCATTAATAAGGTGTGGAATATGAAGGGACCCACTGGTGGAAACTAGAGTATCATTGTGTTGTGGGTGGGTTTTTTGGCATGTCGTAGAGTAGGTTGTAGGTTGGAGATGAATATATATATAATTCATGTATATGTTTTGGTAAGATTTGTCTCCTGTTAGGGAGTGTTAGGTGGTTGTCAAGCCTCTTGTTTATTCAAAAGAACCCCTTTATTGGAAAAGGGGTTCTATAAGACAACCTGTCGAGGTGGGGAGATGTTAATTCCTTGAGGAAAATTCACTCAAGTTTTATCTTTTTCTTCCATTATCTTTTGACACTTAAGAACATTTGGGAAATTTTGGGTGTAATAGTCATACTCTCCACATGGGACCTATGAAAAAATATTTCTAAGGTTATTGTGCTTCCCTTGATAAGGTGGGTTATTAGTTCTTTGGTTCTGGTTCTGGTATCCAACATTACGATTTTTTTGGTTAGGGGGATTTCCCTTATGCCCTTGGAGTTGGTTTGGTTTTTTCCTTTATTATCTCCCTTCGTCTTTCCCTCATTTTGTGGATTAGGGAGGCTTTCAATATTAAGCTATTCAAATTGTTAAACTTGTTCAGCTAGGGAAGGGTGAACAAATTTTACCCCTACTTGAGTTGGAGGATGAAAACCAATTGACATTTATGGAAAAGGGACAATGAATTGAAAATAAGGCTTAATATGAGTGACTACTCCATAGGAATCCGGGATCCTATATGAAGTTGATGTTGGGTTTGGGGACCCAATGAGAGGGGGGTGCACCCTGGTTTGTGCACTTGTGTTCGGAAAAGGTAGGACTTTATGTTCCATATATTAGTGGTATGTAAGGAGGATTTGGTGCAGTGATAATGATTGGTAGTGGTGGAGGGATTCCACATGGTTGGTTTAATGGTGTGGAACCATAGAGGTTAGGTGGGATCCCTTGATGGGAAATGGCCCCAACAATCCTATCGACAACATGTGAGGTTCCAAGGGTGGTTATCTCATGAGATCAATGCCAAGGGGCATTAAAGATGATTGTGCATATATACCTAGACTAGACATAAATTAGATCAATCCATGGCATAGTTGTTGCGATATCATTGGTGATCATTGGGAGGAGGGATTTGAATAACCAATCTAACAAAAATCTAGGTTGGATGTTGACTTTACACAATGTGTCATCGAAACCATTCATGGATGTGGTCAGCATATGCATGGATGTGTTCTACCTAAATTTAGAAAGAGTCCTGAGTCCAAGGTGACGATGAACAAGGAGTTGGAAATAAGTGAGGAAGACGGCGGAAATGGATTAAAAAGTTGCATTCACACCAAAAGGTATATTGGCATGCCATCTTGTTGTCATTCTAGTAAGGATATTCTTAAATAATAGAAGACAGGAGGTATCTTCAACTATGTTATTGGAATAACATCATAAGTGAAATGACATCACGTGATTTGCAAGATTGTCTCCTTATTTGCCTTCAAACATGGGTATCTCTGAAGATACTTTTAACAACATGGGTGTCCATGTTGGATCATGTTGGATAGGATCATTGATGAGTTTTGATATTAATATATTAACCCTAGCCATAAATGGAAAGATTGTTTGATAAGGTTGGACCATTGTGTGTGGTGAGAGAGTACCTTCACTTGATGTAGGAGGATTTGTAATTGATATGTGAGGGGGGAATTAAGCAAGGTATGTCAGAGCATAATCGATCTGATCACATACATGTGTGTGAGTGTTTAGTGGTGGCCTTCCTCATTGAGGATAGGGGATTGGTGTCACGGGAACTCCTCCTGCGATAGAAGGGAGGCCTTGAAGCCTTAAGTAACACCTAGACGGTGGAAAGGTCATTATGGTTCCGCATGGATAGAAGAATGTTATGTGATGTGTTCAATATGAAACAACTATATTTGACAGATACAATAATATAATGGCAACGATAACATATGCAAATATCAATTGGGTTTAGTCCAAGTGCTTGTGGGATGGAGTGTTATCCTCCCCACCCATGTTCTATTCTTGCAAGTGACATGTTGAGATCATAATGAGTATATTGTTGTAACAGCCTTGTGCCCTAAAAATCTAGGGTTTACCCTGGGTTCCATCCTCGAAATGAGGGAAAGTGCCTAGACGTTTGCACCAGGGTAATTTACCTAGAAAAAAATATAATAGACGCAAATGATGGTGCATGTGTGTGTATTAAAAAGTCGCATTAATGTTGATTTAGAACATTATTTCTTTAATTACACTCATTACTTTGTAATTAAAAGAAATAAGGATGTGATCATATTGACCTAACATCCTTCCTCTTAATGTGGTAAATGGGCCTTCCATTATCTCTCTTGTTGAATGCTTATGAACTTACCGAAGACAACTAATAAAGGTGTTAATGAATCAATTATATTGAGGAGTGTTGGTGCTAAGTTTCAGAAGAACTAACCACACTTCAGTAGCCAACAAAATCTAATCAAGGTGCAAATGTGTCCCAAAAATGCCACCTGATGATGATCCTAAGTTTTGGACGCTAAGATACTCACCTCAAGAGTGGATAAGTGGTTAAACCTCAAACAATCAAGTGTCACCTCCACAAATATTTGGGTGGCTCAACGTGGTAAACAAAAACTATTTGACCTTATCTTTAGCGTCCTCGAGCACTGCGCCTTCTTATACAATTTTTGTCATCCTACGTATACCAAGTATGACCTTAGTTGTAGCTTTTAGAGGAATTAAGTTGATTTAGGATTAAGTTGGTGGTTGATTTTGATTGAGACTAATTTTTGAATTAATGTGTGAAAAGGGAGGTATTTCAACATTTCAACTTTTTTTATTCATCAAGACCACTTTTATGAGTGCAAGATGAAGATTATATTTTACTAAGAAGAGAATTTAGGTCCCTTTGTGTCTGCTTCCAGTGGTAAAACACGTGTTGTAAAATTACTTCAAATAAATATGCAATTGAACTTGGAAAAATAAATATAAAGGATGTGAACATGAATGGGTTCTTTATCATTTTAGTTTAATTTCCTAAGTGTGATTTGGATGATTGTAAGGAATACTTTTAAAACAAAATGTGCTAAGGGTGTTATTTCTCTCTTTGAGTCTTTTCTAATTCACCAAGATCGCTTAATGGGTGCAAAGTAAGAAGCATGATAAGATTCAAAGAGTTTTTAGGTCCTTTGTTTGTGTGAATAGTAGACAAATATATAATGCTGTGGAAAATATCAACAAATGCCAAAAGTTTAAACCAATGTAAGTTTACCGAATTCCCTAGACTAAAAATTCCTTTTAACTTTGCAACCATTAAATTTGCTTTACAAACTACTATAGTCTTGTCTATAAGCTCATTGGTAACCTTAATCCCAAGCCCGGAAATTGTTTTTGCCCCCTACTTTAAAACGAGTCGGTAACCTTAAATCCCAATCCCTAGACAAGAAAGTTGCAAATTGATTTCCCCCCTTACTTTAAAACTAGATGATTTTAATGACTAATGAAATAATAAATATTGTGGTTGTTTTGTTAAGTCTTTAAAATGTGTTAAATTCTATGTGGATTGCAATTGTAGAGAAAGAAAGCTAACTATACCTAATTATATTATAGTCATTTGGATCTCAATGCTCATAGTTGCATGATCATGCGATTTAAGACTTGATGATTTTACACATAATAGTAATGCGAACAAACACACATGCAACCCGAGCAATGGTGTGAGGTTAGGGATACAAGGGTCACATGATAAAGAAGCGCAACTGAATAAAAGGAGGTCCCAAGCAATGGTGCAATTGTCGAAGGATTAATTGCATGAGTTCGCTCAAAACAGATTCCAGGAATTGCATAGGATGAAAAATGAGAAGCAATTAGTTTTTGGCCTACAAGACTTACTAGTTAGGAGTATGATCTCACAACAATCCCCAAGTTATAAACAAGCAAGTAGATAACATATAGCTCATAAAATAAAGAAAAATGCAAAGTGGAGTCGCCAATATTGTTGTGGGAAAAATGGTTCAATGGTGAATTAAATATTAAATTGAGCACATAGATCTATGGACAAACACACAACTCACAAGATAGATCACACAATTTACTCAGCAATTGAAGAATGAAACAGTGCAAAAATGGCTTGCAACTGTGAATGCTTTCATTAATCAAAAAGTAATTAGATGGTTAATTACAATGTAATACAATGGATAAATAGCCACATGCAATTTGAATCCACATGAGGAAATTCGAATTTATTAGACTCTACTTGATTGTAGGTAACTAAGACCTTGTCTAAATCACTATCGGAGGGCTCAATGGTTAACTGGCCTTGTCTAGATCATTATCGGAGTTCTAAAACACAACTCAAGTGTCTAATTCAGTGTTAACTAAGCCTAATTGATTGAGGTAGGTGAGAAATGCGCCTCTCATGCATGCAGCCATGCAAACCTAGCGCTAACTGAATGTAGAGGACTAGAACTGAATGTAACTGACTCCTAACTTAGCTTGACTAGTCACTAACTGAACTCAACTGATGAAGGTTGGTATCGGCACTCCCAGTGGCTCCTAAATTGTAGGGATTGATCTAGGAGGCTCCTAAACTAATGCATACAAGTGCAATCAGTGGCAGTAGGCCTCGATTTATGTTCGCCACACTTTAGTAACTGGAACATGTGCCCTAATTAGGCCAAGTGGACCCAATGGTGCTAATGACTAAAAATAGACTGGATGGACTCCTACTTTAGACATATGACCAAATTAGACAAGGGAGGATTAATAATCCTAACACCCCCCCCCCCTGAATGCTAACTTAGACAATTTGTGGGCCCTGGTAACTAAGACCATAGGTCACCCATTACATCAAGTAAAGTAAAGTAACTGCTCAATACAAGGAGCTAGGGAAAAAACCACATGGGAAAAAAAACCCCTCTATCTAAGCAAATAGAATCGAGATTCAAGTTTGAAAAAATTGGAAATATGTTGCTGCAACCTTCATCTCTGTGATGTAGCGAAGCAGCATGAATGGTGTTCTATGGACAGGTATTATGGGGCCTGACATGTAGACTTCTCCTTCTTGTCCCAAAATGTTGATGGAAGGAAGGAGGAATGTAACCTTTGCCTCTTTCTGGCTAAAGAGGTGTATGATCCACTATATTCTTCTGAATGCAGTGTGACTGATCAGACCTTTCCATGTGACATCTTACAGGCAATTTGTTGCATCTCTCTAAAGGAGGTAAGATTGCATGACATAGCGCAAGCTTATCTGTCTTCTTAATGTCAGATGGATTTCCAGTCATCTTCCTAGCTTCCTGCTTGGAAGTAGGCACTGAATCTGAATGAATATTAATCTCATGAACTGATACAACTGGTTCTGCAATACTAGTGGAAACTGCAAGAGAAGGAGATGGAATGTTTTTACCTTCCCTTTGAGAGTGCATTAGTTTTGAAAAAGGCATGAAGTGTGATAACTCATATGCCTTAGAGAAATGATTTGCAACACCCTTCGCTATGATGTTCCCAGTAGAGATATATGTGATCTCCACTGAGTTAGGACCAAATATCACTCACTTTGGAGAGCCAGTATGAGTCATCTAGTATACATATAACATGCTTGAAGATAGGGAGGGAACATAGAGCACATCTTTGAACCTTCCATGTTCAAGCTTGATAGAGCCCTTCCCTTTGGTTTGAACTTTACTGTTATTGCCCAGCTGAATACTAGGACCTTCAAAAGACTGTAAAGAAGAGAATGATTCTCTGGATGCAACCATATGATTGGAAGCTCTAGAATCAATGGGGAAGACATGTGATGTTAAGCAGCTGACCTTCAGTGCATGACCTCTTTCGAAGCAATATTCAGTGTCTTCTGTGTCTTTTGTTTCTTCTCTCTGGTCAACCTTCCTTGCGTTAGCAGGTGTAGTAATGTTATGTTTCTTCATAATAAGAGTCATCTCATCAATTTGTCTTCTCATGCAGGAGCTATCTGGATGAAAGCCCCTTCCACAGTAGGAACAAAGGGTCTTCCCTTTTCCATTATTCTTGCTTCTCTTTGAACCTGAAGGCTCATTTGACTGCTCTTTCTTCACAGGAGACACATCTCTTTGATTCCCTTTGGCATTCGCTGCCTTAGATCCTCCTGCAACCAATGCTTGATCTCTAGAAGATCGAATGATCCCCATTTGGATCAACTTGTCATGCTCATAAGAGAGGAATTCAATGAAAGCATCAAGAGTGGGCATCTTCCAATTTGGAGTGGTGAGCTTCACTGTTTAAAAAGATACAAAGACTGAGTAGTCTACACTCAATTTTGAGAGAATGGCAAGGATGAGTTGATAATCCTCCTTCTCAACCTTGCATAGCTTCAACTGGAATCTCGGGTTCTTGAATTTTGTGAAGAATTCATTTAGTGTTCCAAAGTTGGATGGATGAAGAGAGATGAGCTCATTCTCTAGCTGATGGACCCTCATCTCATCATGCTTATCAAATAAGGAGGAAAGCTTGTCCCAAAATTCTTTGGGAGTCTTCAATCCCTTGATGTGGAATAGAAGATTGAGAGAGATTGAGAGATACAAGCATCCATAGGCTTCATCAATCCTATTCCAATACTTTTCTTTGTCATACTTAAGAATTGGCTCTGCCTCTAGCTCCATTGTGAGTCTAAAGAGCTTCTTGGTAAGAAGATGCTTCTCCATGTCCTCCTTCCACTGGTGGTAGTTGAAGGAAGTGAGCTGCTTTATTGGAGGAGCCATTTTGAGTGCAGAGAAAAGGACTGAGCTGCTGTAGTGAATGCAGTGAGGAGAAAGGGTTACTTGTAGCGAATGCAGTGAGAAGAATTGATAACCTATAAATCACACAATAAAACAGACAAAATAAGGTCGACTACCTACACATTTCAGGTTTTCATCACACCCAACATAATTGATCAAGCAAGCTTGATCAACAATTCCTTAACTTGGGGTATTAAGTGGTAAACCTTCTACTTTTGGTGCAGAGTAGAAATGGAGCAAATTGCTCAAAAAAAATGATCTACCTGGATATCTAAGGAGGAGAAGTGCCTTGTCCACCGAAGCTCTAATACCATATTAAATTGAGCACATAGATCTGTGGACAAACACACAACTCACTAGACAGATCACACAATTTACTCGGCAATTGAAGAATGAAACAGTGCAAAAATGGATTGCAACTGTGAATGCTTTCATTAATCAAAAAGTAATTAGATGGTTAATTACAATGTAATACAATGGCTAAATAGCCACATGCAATTCGAATCCACATGAGGAAACTTGAATTGATTGGACTCTACTTGACTGTAGGTAACTAAGACCTTGTCTAAATCATTATCGTAGGACTCAATGGTTAACTCACCTTATATAGATCATTATCGAAGTTCATCGGAGTTCTAAAACACAACTCAAGTGTCTAATTCAGTGTTAATTAAGCCTAATTGACTGTGGTAGGTGAGAAATGCGCCTCTCCTACATGCAGCCATGCAAACCTAGCACTAATTGAATGTAGAGGACTAGAACTGAATGTAACTGACTCCTAACTTAGCTTGACTAGTCACTAATTGAACTCAACTGATGAAGGTTGGTATCGGCACTCCCAGTGGCTCCTAAATTGTAGGGATTGATCTAGGAGGTTCCTAAACTGATGCATGCAAGTGCAATAAGTGGCAATAGGCCTTAATTAGTGTTCCCCACACTTTAGTAACTAGAACATGTGCCCCAATTAGGCCAAGTGGACCCAATGGTGCTAGTGATTAAAAATAAACTGGATGGACTCTCGATTTAGACATGACTCCTGATTTAGACGTATGACCAAATTGGACAAGGGAGCATTAATAATCCTAACATTAAATCTCAATTCCTTATAGGTTACAACCAAGGCAATAGTACAAGAGTGGGTTAGTATGAACAATACAATTATATTGAAGCTATAAAACAAATAAAAACACATACAAGAGTTACTTCTAAGATTAAACCTGCAAAAATGACATTTAAAAGACAATAAATAGATGAGATTCAACCAAATATTTATTTCCAATGAAAAAACTCCCATAGTTCCAAGAGCAAATCAACACTCCCTTTTGAAGAATCCTTTGAATTCTCTCTAATTACTCACTAACTAACTTGGAATGGTGAAAGAAAACATCTTCTCCTTGAGGAATAAGTCAAGGGAGTTCAAGTATCAAGGGAGCTCAAGCAGGAATGAATGGTAAGAATGTGGATGCAAATATGTCTCCCAAGCATATTCTTGCAACATAACCTTTATATTTTTCTTATAGAATGCATGCCAATGGATTCCTTTTATAGACAATTTGGGGGTCTTCAAATAACTAGTTCAAAATGTGAATTATCTTTTTCATGAAATGGATTCCAAGTACAAATATGGGGCTAATGAATGCCCAAGTATCTAGTGGAATCCAATTCGAACCACTTTGGCACTCAAGATGTATTTGAGGAGCCTTAAATGTGCCATGGAATTTATTAATCTGCATGTATGCATAGTCGTGTTAGTTTTGAAGGATTTTCCATGCGATTTCATACGAGCTCCCTTTGTATGAAGTTGCATGGGTTAAAAAAAAATTGAATGTGCTAGAACAAGTTTATTCCACAAGCTGATTTTTTATCAAATGCAACTTTGTGAGTTGCATGTTACATGTTGATGGTGTCTGTCAGTAATGAACATTAAAAGGCCAAATATGTGTGAAATTCAAATGACAATAGTCATCTATCTTCCAAGTTGCCATGGGACATTTTCAGCACACATGTTGTGTTTTGTACGAACTACACAAGGTTTGATGGGGCTTAGAGTAATCAAAGTCAATAGGCCTAATATGACATAATGAATTCCATTATCTAGTGCTACTATTGGTAGGAAAACTATGACAAAAAGATCAATACATAAGAGATGAATGTGTGGTGGGTGTGATTATACCACATTAGTGCATCAGGTCCCATTATAAAAAAAAGATGGCAAGAATCAGTGTAGGGGGGAGGGGATGGGGCGGTCCTATACGAACCTAATGGAAATCAAGAAATAAGCTACACTTGGGGTTTGGGAGTTTATGCCTCAAAGTATCTGCAGTGTTCCCAGTCAAGTCTACTAGAGCAAGGGGTTAAAAATTTTGATGTTAAGGCCAAGTTGAATTGTAGAGTGTTGTATTTGGGGATAAATACTCATAATCATGTCATGGATGGTTATCTTGATTTCCACCTCCAATAGGTGCTCTCACTATAGGGGTTGGTGCCCTTGGGGAGCTAATCACTTGGACACATGACCACACATTTATTTTCCATGTAAAAGGTGATATAACTTTGTAACGGGATATTTACCCTATCTAGCACATCTTATTTGCTCGTTTATACCTATTTTATCCCTCTGCTATGTTGTGTTACAAACAAATTGTAATTCCTTATTGAAGAAGCATATAAATATAATGAAGGAGGACGTCGAGGGTACAGATTTGTTGGTGAGTTGGGGCATTATATCTTCCTTTTGCCACACATAACACTTGGTGTAGCCTAATTGCACTTTGTTTACTACTTTTATGTCATTTAGAGATATTTGTTATTATGAGTGGCTTAGCCCCCAAAGTTGTGGCTGAGCAAGCCAAATGTTATATTTTTTGCATTATCTTGTAGGATAATAACTTAAAATTAGGTGAGGCTAGTCTTATATAAATAGAGACTCCCTCTCATTGTAAAAACACAAGAAGATGTGGGTTCATTACGAGATCTTTTATATTTCTCTTGGTTTATTGGAGCTCTTGATGTTATGTGCATCTCTCTTGGGATGATCTTTCTTGCTTAAAAGTTAATTTGATGAAATTCTAGAGTTTGTTTTGTGCATGGTATTGGTTGATGCTAAATGATAGTTGTAATAATGGAAGTATAAAGGTTACCTAAGGCGCTATCTTGCTCATATTTGTTAAATGTTGGTAAGTTATACTTCTAACCTAGTTTAATGGTTCTTTTATGGTGAATTATCCTAATGTGTTAGTGTTTCTTTCTTGTATTTTATTACCCTTGCATAAGGAGACCTTCCTTTCATAGTATCTCTCAATTGTTATCGGGCCTTGGACTTCTTCTCTTGCCCTAATTAGGATCTTATACCTAACCCTAGTGGTTACTAGTTGATGCCCTAATTACATGTGTTGAGAGATATTCTAAGAGAGGGACATTGGTATCGATCTATCAATGACCTAGGGATTGAGACAAGAATCACATGCCCTATATTTCCAACAAATCTATCTCTCTTTTATCAATTTACATGCATCTTTATATATTGAAAAAACCCTAAAAATCTAAATATTGCTAGAAAACCCCTAAAAATATAAATAATTCAAAAAAGCAAAATTATTTACAATTTGATAATTGTGGTCCATTCATCAAATTTGCCCTAGTAGATTTATCCTCAAATTTCTGAGGACATCCCCATTTTCCTTAGTGCAATGGGAAACATGAAATTTCCCAAATTAGCATTTCTGTATGGTTTTTGGAAATTCTAACATAATCATCAAGTGTGCCCTAGTTCACTTGATCTCATCCCCTTTAGAACACATTTTTCTGAGGTAGTGCCCTGGGAAGTGTGAAACCCTCCCTTGGGATTTGTGTTTTTGCAATGAAAGTTGTGATGTTGATTGATATTGATTAGTACATTGTTGACTCCATATAAGGCATTGATCATAGATATAAGGATAGAGGAGGGTATTTGCAGGTTGTTGGTGATTACAAGTACTCATTCCTTTGTTCCCTGGTTTTAGGAGTTATCTGAATAAGTTGAGGATTTAGGTTGCGTTGACATTGGAACTAACCCTCTCATGTCCTTACCAGCACTAGCATAGGGCATACTTAGTCTACTTTGAAAGGACTAGTAGTTTGAGTGCAAACATTTTTTTTCTCCATTGCAGGGGACTCAAACAAAAAGTGACGATATTCCATTAGTGTTGTTCCCTATTTTATTACATTCATTTTTAGCAAGGCTTAACATTTTTGGTGTCGTTATCCGGGACTCAAAGGAAAAGAGATGGCATTCCGCTTGAAGTGTTCCTTGGTTTATTTCATTCATTTCTGGCAAGGATTAAGGGTTTTGGCATCATTAACGAGGACCTCAAAGGAAAGTTTGAACATTCTATTCAAGACCGATTCTCGGGTTGAATCTTTCAGATACATCCATCATCTACCTCATAGTTTAGGTATGTTATTGTTTTGTACTTAGGTGATATTTGTTGATCTAACTCAACAAAATTGTCCTGGCGACTCTGACTGAAGAAAATAAAAAAGAAGTACCCTACAAGGACTAGGATGATCCAAGAGGTAATTGTTTGCTTTGTACTTTGATAGGATATTTTTTAAGGGCTAACCCTGCAAGTCCTATTTGGTGAATCCACTAATAAAAAATCAACAAAAGGTGCAATTCAAGGAAATATCAAAAGATGATATGGCATCCTTTGATGAAGCATGGATGTACTATCCTTGGTTCGATTCATTGGATTTCTCACACATTATGGTATATCCACATCCGTTGGATGTTAAGAATGATGGGAAAGTGCTCTTTCCAAAGTTTTGTGAATATGAGTATATAATATCAAAACATCTCTATCTATTCAAAATATTTATCATGAGATCAAATATAATTCATGAGGATGTTAAAATGAAGTTATTTGTGTTATCTCTTTATTTGAGGAATAATCAGGATGTCAAAATTTGGTATCAAGAGCTCCCTCTTAAAGGGTTTCCCTCATTTGGGGATTTGATCAAAGCATTCAATAAAGATTGGGATCCTTATATGGATGAATATGTAAGGAAGGACTTGATTGACCATGTACAAGGAAAGATCTAGGAGGATATTCATGATGAAGAAATCATAGGAGACACTTCTGATTTAGAACTGGAATACTTTGATATACTAACTAAATTGAAGTGTCTTTTGATCCTCGTGATTTATCAAACCTTCCAGGGTGTTTTGATAAGTTACCAAATACAGTTTGGTCATATTTTTGTGATTATGATAATGATGTCGAGGACCATGTCTATGAGTTTATGCTATTGTATCCAAATCATGGTGTCAAGGTAGAATATGTCTACGTGAGGTTATTCATTCTTCACTTGAAGAAAAGGCCCACGCCTTGTTTCAAATCCCAGCCAAAGGAAAAATATCACCTTTTGTAGAATTTATAGAGACATTTTGTAGCTATTGGTTCCCAGAAAAACACAAGATGGATTCCCTATGTTGAAGAAGCAAATAGATTAATCAAGAAAGAAAGCCAGGAACAAGACCAAGCCTTTAAGGAAAATATCAAAGTAGAACATAGAAAGGATGATTAGAATGTATAGACCTTGAAGGACATGAATAAGAACTTGTCAAAGAAATACTCGATGAATACCGAGACTCATAAATCTTGCTTAAAGAAACTGTTGTTCAAGATCTTGTTGATAATATTCTCAACCTTGTGTACATAAATAATAGAGTCATAGAAAATGATGATTATTGGAAGTTCATGGGTCTGAAAGTCTACGACTCTTCAAAAACTTGCAGCATTTTTTTTAGCCCTCCAATTGCACATATTTTGAAGAAGAATTCTACCATCCTTTCCTTCCATTCGAAGAAGAATAAGAGGTTAGTATGGATCGAGTCGAGCCATATTTTTATACAAGTTCTAAACAATATGATGAAGTCTTTTCTAAAAATGTACTCCCAATTCAAAATGATATCGAAGACATGGTTGTAGCTTCCCTTGGTTTCAACATTTATGAGGAGTGGATCAATCCCTTTGCAACTAGGTTTGATTATGAAGCACTCCGGGATGTGGATCATGTTCCTATTTAAGATGATCACCATATGTAGTTGTATCTTTATAATAAAGGGTTGGAAGACTTTGGAAAATCTATCTGTGACGAGATTTCTTAGTATTTGGTTCAACATTTCTCACCCAACATCGAGGATGGTGTGGGATTTCATACAGAGACTTCCTTTGCAACTATTGAACCAATGGGTTTGTCCTCCCCTAGGGTGGGACATGATCATTCTTTCCAGCAATGTCTCTCAGGAGTCATTGCATACGAGAAGAAGTTATTTCTATCCAATATAGGTAAGTTTTCAATGATGCAATTCAACAGAACTAAAGCAAGTATGTGGGAAGATATAATATTTAATTATCCTTGCCATGATATATGTTATTTATCTTTTCGGTTAAAATTTAAAGGTATGAATTGTGTGGATGATAATTTCAAACTTTTAAAATTATTGGTGATAATGACATGATTATTAAAAAGTTCAATAAAGTGTTTGTCAATCCAAAAGAATGTTTGAACAAATAAAAAGATATGTTATAATTAGCATTCAAAGATTCTCTCGAGAATTTCTAGTCCTTATATTTGTAAATGGTTCCTAGCATTCAAAATCATATGACCTTTTCCATACCCACCTTATTCTTCCCCTTTGAGTGGTTATGTGTATGGTAATCCCCCGAGTGTCAATTGTCTTCATCAAGGCCCTACACCTGCACCATACTATCCCCTTGATCCTTCTTGCTCGTACTCACATGAAAGAATGAGTACCTCATTTTCGTCTTCTCCTTTATCCCCCTATGTTCTATTAAGATTCTCTATGCTAAGTGATATTATCATCATTCAATTCAATTTCAGAATAATAATAGCATATAGGATCACTGAAAGAAACAGTATCACAAGATCAACACAGACTTACCCTGGGAAAACCCTAAATGGAAAAACCCAGCAAGAAAATCTTCCTCAATATAGATGATAAAAAAGATAAAAGATAAGACTTCAAAATGATCCTTCTCCTCCTTCTCACTCAAATAAGTTGGCCCCACTAAACTTGACTGGGTCGACTTCTCTAGGACGACTCAAAACAAGTTATTATTATATTCCAGAAGGTGCTAATGACCCGACTTACAATGTAGAGTTTTCCTCATGACTCTTTACCGACCTAATACAATAATAATGATTCTCCTAATAGGACCATCGAGGTATAATGAAATACAAATGATTCTCCCGATATGAACATTGGGGTACAGTAAGTGAATACACTTCGAAGTTACAATAATTCAACACTCCCCCTTAACGAGAAGGGTATTCTACAACAAAAACAACAACAATAGTAGGAGAAGGAGAGAGAAAATCTTCAACATTATCAAGGTGATACATCTATAAATCATTGGAAGCTTTTTCACCATCTTTGACATATAGTCTTCATCTTCAATTTCAGCAGCAGCAACACGTTCGGTCGAAAACATCATCATCATCAGCAATACTTTGAGCAACATCATCAGCAATACTTTGATCTTTTGGTCAACAACATCATCATCAATACTTTGATCTTTCAATTAGCAACATCACCATCAATAATCTGATCTTTCGATCAACAACATCGTCATCAATACTTTGATCTTTCGATCAGCAACATCATCATCAATACTCTGATCTTTTGATCAGTCGACATCATCATCATCAGCAACAACCTTCAATCCACAATATGAATATGAAAGTCTACGGATCACTTTAGGACTTAAGTCCAGGGATGATACAATCCTACCACATTCTCGAGGACTGAAGTCTCCGGATACTATTATGGGATAATCACTCCCTATCACTTTAGGACTTAGGTCCAAGGATGATGCAATCCTACCACATTCTCGAGGACCGAAGCCACCGGATACCATTACGGGATAATCACTCTCTATCACTTTAGGACTTTCATCAAAGGATGATGCAATCCTACCATATTATGGAAAACCGAAGTCTCTGGATCACTTTAGGACAAGTGTCCAGGGATGATACAATCTTGCTTCTTTCTCGAAGACAGAAGTTTATGAATCACTTTAGGACAGGTGTCTATGGATTATACAATCCCACTGCAACATCACTGCTCCCCCTTTCCGGGAAGGTCTTTTCGAACAACACCAAGCTTGTCTCAAAAGTATTCAAACTTTATTCAAGATAGAGGCTTTGTAAACAAATTAGCAACTTGTTCATCAATACTCACATACTGGAGCTTTAAGGCTCACTTTTGTATCATATCTCGAATGTAGAATTACCGGATTTTTATGTGCTTCGATTTATCATGGAACACTGGGTTCTCTGTCATCTTTATACAATGATGGTTATCACATAGAATCACTGTGGTATCCAAATCCATGTTAAATAGACCTGGCATCAGTTTTCGAAGCCATATGGCTTCACAAATAGCAGAGAAAGCTGCTATGTATTATGCTTCAGTCATGCTAAGAGCAACACTGGATTGTTTCCTGCTAAACCATGAAATCATAGCAGACCCCAGACAATAACATCCACCTTATGTGCTTTTCCTGTCTGAGACACTTCCAGCCCAATATAGCCATACAACCTGTATTCATGGTTTCCATCATAGTATAGACCAAAGTCTATAGTTCCTTTCAGATATCTCATCACATGTTTTGCAGCTACCAGGTGAACACGTCTAGGTTGAACTAGATACTGACTCAAGGTGCTCACAACAAAACAAATGTCTGGTATGGTATTTGTTAGATACATCAACGACCCAATAATCTATCTGTATTGATTCACATCCACTAACTCTGATGATTCATCATCTAATAGCTTCAGGTTGGTATCCATGGGCATGGCCATTGCTTTACATTCCAACATATCAAATCTTTTCAAAATTTCTACTGCATACTTTCCCTGATTGAGAAAGATTCCTTCTGAACTTTTCAACACCTCCAGACCTAGAAAATAGTGCATTAATCCAAGGTCTTTCATCTCAAATTCCTTAGCAAACTTCTTCTTGCATTCTTTAATTTGTTTCTCATTCCCTGTCAAAAATAGGTCATCCACATATAGCAATAGTATGACAGGTTCATCATCTATAACCTTGAAGTAAAGGTTAGGATCAGCTTTACTCTTGGTAAAGTCCAAGCTTGTCAGGAAACTATTTATACTTCCATACCAAGCTATAGGAGCTTGCTTCAGGCCGTACAAGGCCTTCTTCAACTTGCATACGTGAGTTCGTTTGTCTTCAACTTCGAATCCTTGTGGTTGTTCTATGTATACTTCTTCCTCAATCACACCATTCAGGAAGGCTGTCTTCACATCCATCTGGTGTAAGTTCCACTTCATCATGGATGCAAGTTCCATGATGGTTCTAATCGAAGTATACATTGCTACTGGTGCAAATGTTTCTTCATAATCAATTCCCTCTTTCTGAGAGAAACCTCTAGCCACAAATCTTGCCTTATATTTCTCTATACTTCCATCAGCTGCATGGTTTATCTTGCGAATCCACTTTGAAGATACCACACTCTTGCCTCCTGGTTTGGGAACTATATCCCACACATAATTCTTCATTATTGACGGGTATTCTTCTATCATTTCTTCTTCCCATTCTTTCTTCTATATAGCTTCTTCATAGTTTTTAGGTTCTTGATCTACAAGATCGTACATTAAAGCTACGTAGTTGGAAAATGGCTTGGGATTCTTGCTTATCCTTGTGGAGCCTTCTGGACCTCCATATCTTTCTGCTTCTTGTATAATTTCTCTTACCCAAGCAGGCTTTCTCTTCCGTGAAATCTCCATCGTGGGAGGTTCTTGTGGTTTTATCATATCATGGTCTTCAAGTGCTTCATCTTTAGGGAGGAATGTAGCCTCTTCATTTTAGGAAGGTGCATCTTTCTCATATACTTCTTCATGTTGACATTTTTTGGATCCCTTGAGAGCTACTTCTTCATCGAATGTTACATCTCTATTGATTTCCATGTGATGGAGTCTAGTAATCTAAATTCTGAATGCCTTGGATACTTCACAGTATCCAACAAATATTCCCTTCTTTCTGGAAGGGTCCAACTTGGTTCTTTTCTCCTTCAATATGTGAACATATACTAGACAACCGAATATCTTGAGGTGACTTACCTCAGGCTTCTTTCCCATGAACATCTCTTCTAGAGTCTTGAATCCAAGGGCACTATGAGATATTATATTATGTACATAGACATCAGTTCTCGTTGCTTCTGCCCATAGATGCGTTGGGAGATCTTGATCATATATCATTGTCTTTACTGCCTCCATGATGGTTCTGTTCTTTCTTTTCGCAACACCATTTTGTTGAGGATTGTAGGGAGTAGTTAGTTCCCTCTTCATTACAGCATCTTTACAAAAGGCTTCAAATTCTTTTGAAGCATATTCTCTGCCATTGTCTAATCAGAGTGTCTTGATTCTTTTGTCTGAAAGGTTTTCTATCAAGGCTTTGAATTCCCTGAATTTTTCAAACACTTCGTTCTTTGCTTTCAAGAAGTATATACATGTCTTTCTTGAATAATCATAAATAAATGTAATATAGTATTCAAAACCACTCAAGGATGTGGAGGACATTGGACCGCATACATCTTAATGAATTAATTCCAACGTACCTTTAGTTTTTGTTTCACTCTTTGGAAATGAATTCTTGATATTCTTTCCTTTTGCACATCCTTTGCAAATGCCTTCATGGTTGATCTTCAAGTCTAGTAGTCTCATCACTACTTTGTTCACATGAGGTAGTGATTTGTAATTTATGTGGGCAAGCCTCCTATGCCACAGTTCACTAGGGTTAGTGGTCTCATGAACAAGGGTTGTTTCTAAATGTCCCTTGAGTTTATACAGGCCTCCTCCTTCTTCACTGATGACATCTGCATCTTCAATTGACTTTCCTTTGGGCCACATGAGTACCTGTCCATCTATGAATGCAACTCTATATCCTTTCTTATCTAATGTTGAGATAGAAAGTAAGTTCTTCTTTAGCCCTGGTACAAATAAAACTTCCTTCATCTTCAGGGGGTTTCCTTAATCAAGCTTGTAGCTTGCTTCGCCAATTCCTTTTATTGGATATTGATAGTCATCTCCTAGATATAATTTCTTAGGAGAGTTCCTTTCTTCAATTTTTGACAAAATTTTCTTTTGTCTCGTCATGTGCTTTGAAGCACCACTATCAATAAGCCATGTGTCTTCTCCAGGTGTTACAGACCCACAGAGTGCGGAGAATAGTACATACTCTTCTGCATCTTCTTCTCTTGCTTGATTTCTCGGAGGTCCTTCTTCTTCTTCTTCTTCTTCTTCTTCCTCATCTTTAGCTAGATGTGCATGATGTCTTTTGTTGTAGTTCCTCTTCTTGTATTATTCTTTCTTCAAAGGACAATTTCTGGCAATGTGTCCTACCTTATCACAATGAAAACATTGAAAGCTGGAGTAGTCCCTCTTTGGGAGACTTTATCTTGTTCGTTGGAACCTTCTGGGAGGTTGAGACTCCTTGTGCTTTCCCTTCTTGAAGTTGGGTTGACTTCTTCTTTTCTTGGTATGGGTGGCTAGGGCTTGATCATCTTCCTTCAGTAGAGCTTATCTATTGGCCACTCTAACCTCCTCTTGAATACAATCTTCCCATACAATATCAAACTTCATGTCTTCCTTTCTGGCACACATAGTTTGGATGAATGAATCCCAAGGTCTAGTGAGACCATTGAGAGCGGTCATAACTAACTCATCTTCATCAAGGTTGTCTCCAATTGCTTCTAGTTGTTCCTTGAACTGGGAGACCCTTGTGAAATAGTCTTGGATGGATTCTCCATGACTCATCTTGGTGCTCTTCAATTGATCTCTTAGATTCATCTTTCTGTTGATGTTTCTTCCTTCATAATCCTTGCTAGGGCATCATACATTTCTTTTGGTGTCTTATTGGATGAAACTTGAGGGACCAAGTGATCCTTGATAGAGTCAGCAATAATCCTTTATGCCCTAATCAGATCCTTCTTGTGCTTCTCCTTAGCTTCAGCCTCATCAGGTTCTGTAACTTATTTGTCAAGATCATTCTCCTTGAGAATGACACCAATTGTGTGTTTCCATCCTCGAAAATTCTCTATGCCTTCTAGTTTGTCCTCAAGCTTGGTGCTTGGGGCCATCTTGTCACGAGATCACAAAAATTGAAATTCTTGAAAATGAAAAAACAATCTTACCAAGAGACGTGCTTGACAAAGGTGAGTTGACTGGTGTGCTTGGTTTCTAGAGATCTCAACTCTTCACCTTTCAAAATTGACTTGTGAGATTCTGCAGTGCGGTTTTTTGGTTTTCTGGATTTATGCAATTTTTTGGTATAGTGTCAAACTAGGGTTTGACTTTACCAGAGATCTACCCACTCAAAAACATCAATCTTAGGCTCAGTGGATGCACTCTAGGAGGGTGCAACTTTCTATACAATTAGATCTTCAAAAATCAAAATTTCTCTGAAACCCTAATTTCTTGTCAGAGAGGGAGAGAGGGATTTTTCACCTTGTGAAAGTTGTCCTATTCAAGTTAGCTCTGATACCATGTTAAGATTCTCTATGCTAAGCTGAATTATCAACATTCAATTCAATTTCACAATAATAATAGCATACAGGATCACTGAAAGAAACAATATCACAAGATCAACACAGATTTACCTTGGGAAAAACCGAGCAAGAAAAGCTTCCTCAATATAGATGATCAAAAAGATAAAAGATAAGACTTCAAACTGGTCCTTCTCCTCCTTGTAGATAAGACTCTATCTCTCTCTCTCTCTCTCATGCACTACACAAGTGTGCCTGTGTGTTTAAATGAGGAGCGCTTCACTCATATTTATATTCTTTCGTTCACTTGACTTTTCACTCAACTAAGTTGGCCCCACTAAACTTAACTGGGCCAACTTCTCTAGGAGGACCCAAAAGAACTTATTATTTTATTTCGGAGGGTGCCAATGACCTGACTTACAATGGAGGGTTTTCCTCATGACTCTCTACTAACCTAACACAATAATAATGATTCTCCCGATAGGAACATCGGGGTACAATGAAATACAAATGATTCTCCCGATAGGAACATCGAGGTACAGTAAGTGAATACACTTCGAAGTTACAACAATTCAACATGTTCATGGCCCCTCATGTAGTGGAACCATGTGTGACGATTATTCTACTAGACATGTGTCTCCTCCAACCATTGACCCTTACTATCATTTTCTTGGACCACCACTAGCCCCTCCAGTGCAACCACACCCTATGACTCCCCTTTTCCTCAAAGGGAAGTTTATTCTCAGCAGAATACACCTACCCAACCTGCAGCGACCAATAACCAACAAGCGCAGTCAAATAATTCCTAAAAGAATAACAAGGGGAAAAAAAGGAAATAACCAATGGGATGTTGGGATCCAACCCCCTAGCCCTATTTATGGCACTAGATCTAATATGAACCCCACAAATCAAGGTTTTAACAAACCTCCTAAGCAAGGAAATAAGCCAAAGTTACTGACTAACCATCTACGTTATTTTAGGGATGTTTAGGGACATTACACTCACCATTGCCTCCACCTGGCTATGGCTCACCAATTATGGAATGAGGGCAACCAATGTGAAGTGGATAATTCCTTGCAAGGTAAACCTAATCCACCTCCTCCTCATCTGAACCAATCACAATTGATGGTCCTACAAAACCCTTTCCCAATGAAAGAGGTGTACATAGCACAACTTATGGCACCTTATCCATCTTTACCTTTGTCTTCTAGTCATCCTCATGATCCTTCTATCCAACATCTTATTATGATATATGCCGATATCAATATCTAGACCCGATGTAACCAATATGGTTCAGATATTGATACCCCTCATACTGATAAAGGGAAAGACTCCACACACGTCAAAGAACCCTTGCACCTACCTCATCCTACCATGGACAGTGTTCCTAATGTATCCAAGATCCCATTGTGTAATGTAGTGGATAACCACAATTCCCATGTCGCTCTTAACTATAACATTATGGATGACTTCGCACAGTCCCCTACTGCCATGTCTATGTTAAAGGTTCTTCGGACTTACCCTACGCAACGCAAAGTAAAGCATTGTTGTCCGCTCCATGTGCATCCGATCTTTCTGATACTCGCCTGATGATGTTTCATCTTGATCAAGTAGAGCCTCATATTCTCATCACCATTAAAAACTTGGTTATTCATCATTGTGTCATTGATTAAAGTTCCTCCACTTGTGTCATGTCTACTTACGTATGGAAGAAGATTGGTTCCCCCAAACTTGCGCCATCCCTTATGATGATGCATGCCTATGATGGTCTTGTTTCTCAACCACAGGGTATCCTCTAGAACTTCCCCATCCAATTATCCAAGAAAACAGTCTTAATTGAGATAAATATTGCTAATTCCTAGTTGGATTACAAGCTCCTCCTTAGGCATAACTACATGTATTTTATGCAAGAGATCACCTCCATAATGTTTAGGATTATGATGCTACCCCATGAAGTGAATATTGTAAATATGGATCAACTAACTTATGATGATCCTGAGGGGTTGGCTTGTCTAGATCATGTCTTACATCTGGTTGACAGTAACTTTGGAAGTTTGCATATTCCTTCATTCACGAATGTTAGTCTAGGCGTCTTTCAAGATGCCTCTCTAGTTGGGTCTTTTTAGGCCTTACTCCCCCACTACCAAAGGTATAGATATCAGAGTTTTTCACTATCTCCTCTAAGAACTCTATTGTCCAACCTCAACCTTCACCTTCTTCAACTAGTTTCTACGGGAACATGTTATTAGAAAACAGGATCACAGAACAATAGCATAAAAGAAGATGCATAAATAAAACAAATAAACACAATACAAGAGAGACACCAATATAACGTTGTTCACCCAAGTTAGGCTATGTACACACATAAATTATTAGTCCTTTCTATTTAATCATGCAACAAAATGAAGGGATAAAACCTGCACCACATCTGTTGCAACTTCCTCTTCGCTCTCTCTCACACTCTTGTATTTCACAATACAATACAATACACAACCATAATACAATTCATCATACAAAAGAGGTTTACCTTTTAGGGATAAAATCCCTAACATAATTTCTATTGTCAAATCTGAGATCTAATGAATGGCTCAAGTTGACTATGAAATTAGAACATTTTACAAGGAAATTTTTGCCACATTTCAATGGCTAAAAAATGGATAGAAATGAACCCAACAAATTTTCTTCATTGGTCGGAAATCCAAAACATGGCTGAAATAATAATCAAGCTTCACACCCAACACATGTGGGGAGATACACATATTCATCAAATCCCATTTCTATTTCAACCTTATGGAATAGTGAGTACACATGTGATGGGTACACTCAACCTCCTAGGTTTGATGTTAGGACTCCATGTTTGATACCTTACTCTACCAAACCAACCCTCTTCACATCAATTCATCTTGACTCCTGTGCAACCAATCAGTACTTATAATGACCCACCTTTTGGAATCGTGAAGGAATCCACACCCGCCACCCAACCTTCTACAAAAAAAGGTGAGGGTAAAATCCAAGAATACAACGACGCAAGCCACTCCAAACCAAGTCACGAACCCTTCTCCTACTGCCACAACACGAGAACCACCACCTTGTGTTGTGTGTGATGTCTAGGGCCACCCCACCCATCAGTGTCCAGAGCTTCATGTCTTATGCATTCTTCCTGAGGTGACATAGGAGAAGACCAATGAGAACACTTCAATCATCCATCTCCCTAATTCCCCCATGCAACACAATAAGTCCTTGCATACCAACTTTCCCTACACGTTGTGGGGCCTTTATGGTCACTATCTGCATCATTGTACTAATATCCCATGATTTTGGTTCAGCTTATTTGATTTTCATCAACTATCACTAGAGTCCCAAGTCACCACCATTGAGGAAATTCCCCCTCCTACATCATCTTACGATGGAACTACCAACATCTATTACATTTCATCCTCGAGTGAGGGTTCATCATCATCTCATACCACTATGGTTGTGTCAATAAACATGGATCCCTCTAGTTTATCTGTTCGACCAATCCAAACCAATGAGGAAATCCCATGTCCACTGCATGGGAGTAGGCCCCCAAACCTACCTACTCATCATTGTCATCTTCATTTGGGTTGACGATACTGGGGGGATTTCGCTTGTAGGGGGAATTCTCCCTCCTCATCTAATCGATGTTGTGTCCCACCATGGATATCTGTATCATGGTACACCACCCCTCTAGCTGCTACTCAATGCCATATTGATACTTATATAGGATCACATCTGCATCACATTGACACCCCCGTTGGGGGCTGTTAACCCTTGAAATTACACCACAACAATTTCAAGGATAAGCGTCGCTAAGGTTCCATCGGGTTGGTCATATTAGTGACAAGGATGCTTCAGTCTCCACATCTAGTCTTCTAGTTTAAAGAAGATCCGAACAAGAAAATTCCTCCAAATCAAACGATTAAGAATTTTCACTATGGACCACGAGTACTTCCTATTTCCATTGTAGAAGAAGACACACTTAAATTGAATCCTAAAAAAAGTCCTGAAGCTTTTTGGATTTACAGATGCATTTAACATATAGAGGCACTACTACATGAAGGATACAAATAGTTTTATCACATAACCAAGTTACAATCATAAGACCATTCAATTTTCCATAGGAGATACCTCTCCTCAAGGTTATGGGTGCTCTCTATATGGGAAACAAGCCACTCTTAAAATTAGATAGCAAGGTAAACATAGTAATGGAGAAGATGTTAAGGCTTCTTCATCAGTGAGGAATGCCTCTTGGAGATGTAGATTTTGTTAATTGTGATGGTAACACTATGAATAAAATTTTGGTAGAGGGAGATTCATGCATGACTCTTTTCAAACAAAGATCAAGGGTTGCTGAGAAACTTGCAATTGATCTAAAAGGGTGACTCAAATTCGAAGATGCATAGTTTGATTGGAAAATTCGTGGCCTTGATGTTCACAAGGTTGATTTTGATGCATGGGTTTTGCGACCAATATGATTATGCATGTAGTGGACAAAAAATGCTCTGCACAATCAATATTGTTTTTGCACAAGAATTGGAACTCTACAATATTGTATCCAAGTTGAAAGCTCTTGTTGAGAGAAGGAAATTAAAATATTTAATAGTCAGCCCCATTCTAACTGTGAGAATAGAATGCATGCTAGCATGTGTGAAAGGGATACTTGGGATTCCATGAGCAAAATTGATGTTTGGCTGAGAGCCATTGGAGAACCATAGTATCCTAGAAATATATGATTATAACCAAATACAAGAATGATCAAATCCCAATGGTCATGGATGCATGTGAACGAATGAATGCTCATTTAACAACCAACAATTGCTTCAAATGATACATGAATTGTGCATGAACAATAGAAGCTTCTCAAAATCACTGGTTTGGGTCAACTAGAGATCCAAGAGGTAGCAGAATGTCTAGATGCAGGACCATCTACAAAGAAACCTCAAATGGGTGCATATCAATAGAAAATGAGTTGTGTAAGGGCATGCTACAGGAAAGTCCCAGACAATAAATACACCATCAATTTATGAAAACAACCACCTAAAGCAATTTACACTTAGGGCATGAGTGATGGAAATGAATTAAAAGTCAACTTTTTCCCAAGACAAATTATAGCCCATTATGCATGCATGCTCGTCAATACAACCAATTAAAAGAGTCAGATAAGTCATTGTTACTCATACACAGTGGCATGAACTTAAGACGCCTCCATCACAATGATAAATTCACATGTGTTGATATTATTACATGAGTATCACTTACTGAGAAATGCCTATGTTAGCGCTAGAATATGTCTTATGACTGCAAATAAGACATGCCTAACACATCTCAATCTTGGGATAACATTAATGTGAAAGTTAGTAAGATTTTTAAGGTAGATTGTGGATCGAGATCACAAGAACTCAAAAAGTTCAAGAATCAAAACTAGTGCTTTTTAATACATGGAGCAAAATCTTATGAATCATTGGCATTCAACTTTGGATTTAAGCCATCAAAGCTCATAAAGATAAATAAGAAGAAATGAGTAAAGAAACACATGGGAATGATATCCATGTATTCCTTATAATATTTTCTTGAAATCAAACACTATTCAGAGACCAAGAACCAAAGGATTCAAACTAGTTTTCAAGTTACAAGAAATTAACAGTAAAACCTTTACTACAATTAAGTTGAAAAATAAAACAGTTTTGATGCACAAATCATTATGCTTTGAATAAGAGAGAATAATAATAAAATGCACACAATCCAACCATTGAGTGACTGATCTTTGATAATAAAAAATATGTTGCTGTATTAGAAAATTCAAATATACATTTGCAAGATCTTCTTGTGAATACTTTGTTCCAACTTCCTGCTTCCTTCTAAAAGGAAGAAGACGCACAAAAAACATTGTTTCCATTCATAGTCTCTCTTTAAATAAAAATTACAATTTTTAATTCAAGTTACTAAATCAAACTTAGATCGTAATCAAATGGATTAGATCTACGAAATTAGGATTTAACAAGCTGAGCTACTGAGGTGGCAGTCAAATGGTCCCTTTTTTAGAAAACATTAATTTGTAAAATCTAGAAAAATTGGCTTCAAAGCGTCAATTGTAGAGACCAAACAATATAGTTTTAAATGTAATTATTCCATTATTATATGCATTGGACAAGTAGGTTCCATGGATCCAAGACTGGGTGGGTTGCACAAGAGTAACTTAGTTCAATCCACCAAGGAACCAATAATAGATAAACCATACCTCTCATGGAGAAGGGAGAAATGACAGGCACAGAGTCAAGTTCCATATTTCCCAATGCAAGTTCAAGATCCCAAATGGATACCATATTTCTCAGAAGGTCCCCACTAACCCACCCCGACATCTATCAGTGGATGGAAGATAGGTGGTTGGATCAGATGGCTAGCCTACAAATCCAACCAACTATCCGGGGGAGGAGTTTCTCAACAAGCCTACCTGGGGGGCTATTCGTTGCCCATATGCCATCTCATCCCATGCCATTGCCCATAATGCCATGCCTTGTCGTCCCTCTACACTTCCTCTCTCGGTAGGATGATCCCTAACCTATATCAACATTGAGTCGATCCCATCCACATTTCAAGGGCTCCTTTTATGTGCACACCTTACTAATTTATGGGATCTGACACACATGTCTACTAATTTGTCCCACTCTAGAAGTTGGGTTTTAACCATTTTGGAAGATTCTTTATGCTTTGATTGGAAATGGAGCCCGAAGTTGGTCGCTAAAACAAGAAGCTACAAACGATTCTTCAACAATTTGACATATTTTTGCTTCAATCAGTGCTGCAGAATCATGACTCATCCTTCACCACTGATACACTTAAAACTTCACAGTTTCACTGCAAAATTGGAAAATTTGCAAGGATGGATCAATTGAGCTTCTCATTTTATACCTTTGGCCTGCAATAGGCCATATCATAGGAGACATATCTCGAACAAACTGTGTAATCTCTTAAAATACATGCAATCAACATCTTATTGAAGAAATAAAAATTAAGCAAGCATTAAAAATCACACAAGCAAAGCATACAATGATGAAAAGCAAGATCAGAGGTAAGGTTAAGAAACATGTTAGTAAATTAAAGGATTTGAGAAGGCTACCAAAAATGTCTTAGGATTAGGAATATGAAAAAAAAGGTACCAGGTTTGAGTGCTAACATCGGCTCCATATGGGGATAGAAATTCCATGTGAGGTGCTAAGACCTGCAGACCATTGCCTTTTTCATTCTAAAAATTAATGAACCAATTATGTTCACTGCACACTTAAGACTTAAATATTTCTAAATATCGAACACCAAATTCCAAATCGAAAACAACCATGTTTCAAATTGAAATGGATTTGTACCAATGTCTCCATTGGACTATGGAGTCTTACTATTATTGATCTACCACACACCAAACCAAACTAAAAATGAAATGTTTGAAGAATCAAGCTTATTTATGTACAACTCTTTGCACTAATCAATCCATTGTTTGATCAAGCAATATAATTTTTCCAATGCAGCCAATCAAGCATTTCATGGATGAAACGATCGTCTTGTTTGCAAAAATAATATAACATCAACAACATAAATTTCATGGAAAACATATACTCAGTGTTGCAAGTGAGTGTCATATCAAAACCTACCATATTTGTAACCTTTAGAAAATTTAACTCCATGTAAATTGCCAATGGATCTTGAAGATCATGACAAAACTCCAGCTAAGTCAAAACACAAAATTGTTGCAGTGTAATTTATGTTCCATTAACAAGATTATGATCCTCTTGTCCTCCTTCGAACAACTCATAAGCATAATATATTTTATTACAAATAGGAGTAGCAACAAATACTTGAAAATGTTCATTAATTTCTTGAGTAGAATTTTTTTTAGTAGCTTCCAAAACAACAAGATTATCGTAAGAATCAAGAATATGAAACACATTTTCATCAATACCAAGAGGATACACATCATGCTTAATAAAACCTTCATTATGTTGGACCGTCTCTTCATATTCTGTTTCATATGCCAAATGTGAACTCATTGATTTCTTGAATTTGTTGCTAAACAATTGAGGGGGGAGAAAACTTTGTGAACTACTCTGATACCTCATCATCATCTCCATTTCTACCTTCCAATGAATCATGCCCTTAGTTGTCATAAATAGGTTGAATGCTGCAAAATTATGTTCAAGTTGGAATAGAAATATGCTCCTTTAAATCATCTTCATACTCATCACAGTCTCGGTTGATTGTCATTAACAATGAGATGATTGTTTTCTTGAGATTGCTAATAAGAATATTCAGTAAAATAAAATACTTCTACATGTCTGAGTAATTTATCATCATCAATATCACTATACTCATCATAGATAGGTGGATTAAAAACTTTTGTTTCTTGTAAAGAATGGTGATCATATTTAAAAACACGCTATTGATCTTCTTGAAATGATTCTTCAATAACATGAACTTCATTATAATTCGGGACAACTAATTCATCATTATCTTGATGATGCTCATCTAGACATAAAAATTCTGGAAAATAATTCAAAGAAGTAGCATGAGCATGTACCATCTCTACTTCTTCAAATGCTAATTGTTTGGGGTCTTTAATCAACACTAAGTTTTCACAAGAACCTAGATCATCAGAAACTTCATCATGTGAATAACTCAAATCATTTTCAGCATTAAAGGTATTAGAGGTATCTAAATCACTATCACATTTATCAACATTGCTAACTTAGAGAATTTCTTCATTAGTAAATTCATTTCCATTCCCACTCTTATGAGAATAATCTCCTGTACGCTGAAAACTTAACTAAAATTATTCGCAACAATTTTCAAATAAAAGCTCAATTGGAAATTACCTTTTATAATGTTCATGCAAATCTACATGAAACTCTTGTAAAGAAGATATACTGGAGGAGGAAAGAGACTGGTACCATTGTCTTGCATCTCCCTCAAGAGAATACATAAACATCTTCATTAGCACATCCTCACAGAGAATACCAAATTGATACATAAGTCCATGAACATTAACAAATGTTATGTAGGGTTGTCATCTTTACCTTCTATGAATCTGGGAAGGAAATCTCCCCATCTATCCATTGGAGGAACAACATTTGGAAAACCAGGGACATCAGCAAAATTGAAAGGAGCAAACCTTGCAGCTACTATAGCATTCATCTAAGAATCATATGACTTCAACATTCTAATCTAGTGGATCCTTTGACCATGGAGTCGCCAAGTGAAAAATCGCAGTCACAAATGTGTCTTACTCTTGTTCACCATTAAGATCTAGAGCTGATCATTGTCGTTTTCCTAGGGAAAATCTTCAATTTCATCGCCAACAATGGTGCCAAAATATTTTAGCTCTAGAAGATTTCCCATGAATACAAATAAGACATGCCTAGCACATTGTAAGCTTCGAATAACATTAATATGAAAGTTGGTGAGGTTTATAAGGTAGGTTGTGGAATGAGATCACAAGAACTCTGAAAATTCAAGAATCAAAACTGGTGCTTTCTAATACATGGACCAAAATTTTATGAATCATTGGCATTCAACTTTGGAGTTAAAACATCAAAGCTCATAAAGATAAATAATAATAAAAAGAGGAAAGAAAAACATGGGAATGGCAACCATATATTCCTAAGAAGATTTTCTTGAAATCAAACATTTTTCAGAGACCAAGAACCAAAGGATCCAAAATAGATTTCATGTTACAAGAAATTAACAGTAAAGCCTTTGTTGCAATTAAGCAGAAAAATAAAAGATATTTGAAGCACAAATCATTATGCTTTGAATAAGAGAGAATAACAATAAAAGGTACACAGTCCAACTATTAAGTGATTGATATTTGATTATAAAAGTATTTTGTTGTATTAGAAAATTCAAATATACATTGGAAAGATCTTCTTGTGAATACTTTGTTCCAACCTCCCGCTTCTTTTCAAGAGGAAGAAGAAGAACAAGAAACCTTGTTTCAATTCACAATCTGTCTTTATATAAAAATTACAATTTTTCATTCAAGTAACCAAATCAAACTTAGATCTTAATCAAATGGATGTGATCCTAATTCTCGAGATCCACAAAATCAAGATCTGACAAGTCGATTTGATGAGGTGGCAGTCGAATAGTCCTTTTTTAAGAAAACAAAATTTTGTAAAATCTAGAAAAATTGGCTTCAAAGCTTCAATTGTAGACCCCACACGGATGCTAATTCTAAGGATCTAACACATAGGTCTACTAATTTGGCCGAATTTGGAACTAGGTTTTAACCATTTTGGAAGATTCTTTACGGTTTGATTAGAAACGGGCCCTGAAGTTAGTCACTAAAGTAGGCAGCTACAAGCGATTCTTCAACACTTTCACATATTTTTGTTTCAATCGACGTTGCAGAATCATGACTCATTCTTAAGCGCCGATACATTTAAAACCTCACAATTTCATTGCTTCTTATTTGATATTGTTGGCCTGCAATGGGTCATATCATAGGAAAGATATCTCAAACAAGTTGTTTAATCTCTTAAAATCCATGTAATCAACATCTTATTGAAGCAAGAAAAATTAAGCAAGCACTCAAAATCACATAAGCAAAGCATACAATGATGAAAAGCAAGATAAGAGGTAAGTTTAAGAAAAATGTTAGCAAATTTAAGGGTTTGAGAAGGATACCAAAAATGTCTTAGGATTAGGAATATCACAAATTTTTTAGGTGGCGGGTTTGAGTATTAATACCCTCTATAAAAAACAATGAAAATAATCGACTTACAACGATTTTTTCGCTTCAGATACGTGTTTACGCACTTTTTGAGAAGAGAGGTTGTGTGGGTACATCCATTTTGTGAAGGAGGGTCACATACCTACATGCCTTTTCCACCTAAAAATCACATACATGTCTATTGTTGCCTTGAAATTGCAAATCCGTGAATATCAAAGTTGTCTAGACATAAACTTGCGAAAATAACAACTTGCAATAGACAAACAACCAGATTTACTGAAAGAGAAATAGATCCTTAATAAGAAGTTAGGTTACAATGGATTTCAACTTCAAATTTATAGAAAAAAAAAACAAGTAAAACCTAAAATAATTCTGGAAAAAAAATGAAAAATAAATTGTGAGGATAGAGTTTTGAGAAAAAAAAATCTTAATCATGTATAAAATGTCCATATCTAAATAAAAACCTCCATGGTTTTCTAGATTTGATGACAAATCTACTAGAGAACGAGGTCCCAACAAAAATATTGAAGAACTTGATGCTTGTTAAAAAAATACAAAAAATATTATAGGAGGTAGAGCATAGTAACAAGCTCTAATACCGTGTTAGATTATTGAGAAACATGCATAAACATACAACAATAATTTTACTAACATGTAAATCAATAACCATAATTTAAATAGTCTAATATTTGATTAGCACAATCATCAAATAATCAAATAATAAGAGAGGAAAAGAGAAAAGAGATAGTACACCATAAATATGTGGTAAAACTCCAAATGGGGAAACATCCACAGGAAGACTTGATTTCTTTATTCTTCATAAACTTCCACTCTTACACTTGAGCACCACCCACATATGCTTGTCACAATTTTACAATATTTCACAAACTCTTTTCAACATTATACCCAAAGGGTCTTCTTCACTTCTATTATATAGCTAGAGGATTGAAAAATTTACATCCCATGATACATGCAAGAGAAATGTTTTTCAAACCCCCCTTACATAAAAAATGATAATAGGAGAATATTATTGCATGATGCATGTGAGATAACTCCTTTTACATAAGCTAGCAAATTATTAAGAGAATTATGCTTTCTTTCGCTAGATAAGACATCCTGACATCTTACAACATCACACTAGACATCATTACACTTCCAACATTAACATTACACATTCCAACATAAGATGGGTTAAGGAATACAACATTCCAAAATAGCAACATGGTTAAACAAGGTATTTACCCAGTTTGGAACTCTTCCTCATAAATATATTAGAGACATAGAATCTTAGTTGTAATAAGGTTTCAATATAGTCTTTAAGGTATGAGCTGATACGAAATATTTAAACCTGTATATGAGTTTTGGGCCTACAGTTTTGAAAAGCGAAATATCAGGGAAATTTTGTTTTTGTTATAGACCAATTTGAGTTCATTATGTCATTATTTCAAATGATAGGCAATCCAAGTATCTATTATTATATTCCCAAAATTATGGATATATAATTACCATGACTTTGATTTGGTGTGTGGTACAGCTGTGTGTGTGTGTGTGTGTGTGTGTGTGTGAGAGAGAGAGAGAGAGAGAGATGCATTTATGCATACATTTAAATGGTTCAATGGTTTAGGGATTATAAACCATGAGCTAAATTATAAGGGATTGAAATTTATATATGTAAATTTTTATCTAAAATATAAATGTGGCAACATTTAGCATGCAAATATGTTTCTATCGGTTGCTAAATTCATGGTTTTAAAGGAGACTGCAATACCATTTAATTATAAACATATAACAAGAGTTTTATTTTACTATAAATCTAAATGAATATAACTTTATAAGTTTTCTAATCAATTGCACATATGCAAAACCTTCTTTTCCAAACTTAATAAACATTTCTTCCTTAATATGCTACACACATGAATATACTACACGCATGTATATTGTAATTTTAAAATTCTATACACAATATATAAATAATATGAGCCATTATAATGCAAAGAAAAACATGACAAGATATAGAATTAATAAGAAGCTTGTGAGTTTCTATAATACAAGTTCTTCTAGACTTTATAGGATAGTCCCTGGACCTTCCAACCATATACTTATTTGAGAACACTTATGATGCAGGGACATTGCGCCTTGAGACTCCCAATCGAAGGTAAACTACTAAAGTCATTTGGACAAGACTCGATGGTCTCCAAACGAAGGGAAATGTGGGTAGTCGAAGGCGAGACAATCGAATGGATGATTGCTCGAAGGATTAGTTGATTTGTGAACATTATCAGTGAGACAAGGTCGACGACAAGAAAGCATGTCAGTAGGGTCGATGATAGGTCGAGCCGACAGAGTAGTAACACGATTGGAGATCAGATCGAATGGAAGCTGAGAAGAGATCAGTTAAGACCGACGTAGAAGCAAATGAAGTTGGAGTATTAATCAATGGGAAAGGTGACAACAATAACTGATCGAAACACAAAATATATAAGGAAGATGAAGAGAATATTTAGACAACGTCTAATGAGGGTCGTGACGATTGAAAGGGTTGATACTCGATCGATTGAGGACTCGAGGCACAAAAATCTAGGCAAATGGCATGATACACCAAGAAGATGGTATATGAGAGATAAATGTTCAAACTGGGGAAGGGAAGCACCCATAGGATTCTTGAAGAAGATAGAGCAAGAATTTGGGGCACTGAAGGAGATTATAAATACTGATTAATTTCCAAAAGAAGGGGTTCTTCTTCTGGCAAAGCATATTGATTGAGGAAGAAAATGTTGTTGAGGAATCAAAAGAAGAGATAGAAGACATATTGTTAAATTTTTTGTTTGAGAAGAAGAGTAGGTCCAAAATGGATGTGGCTACCTATCCAGGAAGTCTAAATCATGAAGAGTTGATAGATTGGATTGGAGAAATGGAGAAATATTTTGATATTGAACATATTGAAGACCCTAAAATTCTGAAAGTGGCTTGTTTGAATCCCATAGGTCATGCATCATTGTGGTGGAACAATGTACAGGATGACAGACTAGAATTAGGTAAAGATAAGATTAAGACATTGGACATAATGGTTTCCAAGTTGAAGGATAAGTTCCTTCCCACTTACTACATGATTACCTTTGCAAAACCTAAGACAGAAAAAGCTAATTGTTCAAGAATTCACTGAGGAATTCTATAAGTTGTCCATCAGGTTAGGATAGACATATGAAGGTGAAGAAGTTGTAGCTAGATTTTTGAATGGACTAAAATATGCCATTCAAGATTACTTGAGCCTGTTAAGGTTCAAAACTGTTAGAGAGTCTTACCAGTTAGCCTTGAAAATTGAGGAAAATATCACAAGGAATGCCTCTATAGTTAGAGGAAAGACTGTTGTTAGAGGAAGGGGTGGAAAATTCACCTCCACGAGAGGATAAAGTAGTGAACTAAATAAATAAGAAAATGATGAAGTTAGGGGAGATGAGGGTATTGCAAGTAAATATGCACCAGAGTATAAGAGTGGTGGTGTAAACCCCAGAGGTAGAGGTACATTTATGGAGAGATGAATTTTTTAAGGAAGAGATGCTAGCAGACCAAGATTTGTTTCCTACAAGTGTCGAGAATTGGGCCATAAGGCATATGAATGCATACAAAACTTGCATATAGCACTTCGATAGGAGACCAAAAGTCGAGGATCCAACAAGCCCGACGATTGTATTAGTTCGACTACTGATATTGGTTCAGATGAAACCAAGTTATATAGAGGCCAAAATTTGATGACTAGAAGGATATTATTACAACTTGCTTGACGGGGAGGAGAAGGAATCAATGTAAATAAAGTCAATCTTCCGAACTTTTGTCAAAATCAAAGATAATTGTTGTTCCACAATATTTGACAGAGGCAGTACTGAGAATCTAGTCTCAACTGAAGTTGTTGAGAAGTTGAGCCATAAATGCCAACTGCATCCAAATGCCTATAGATTGTCATGGATTCATAAAGGAGATCATGACACAGTGTCAATCCAATGCTTGATAAATTTCAAGAATGGTTAATTTTATGATAGTGTCTTATGTGATGTGGTATCCATGGATGCTTATCATTTGTTATTAGGGATATTATGGTAGTATGACAAGAACATGATATATGATGGCATGTGAACATTGTTTTAGTGTGTAAAGATGGAAAGAAGACCAAAATGATTCCCTTAGAAGAATATATAAGTAATAAGGAAAGTGAAAACAATTATGGGGAGAAAAGAATGCTGATGTGTTTAACTAAAGAATTCTTGAAGGAGAAAAAGAAGTAAAAATATTGTTTTGCAGTCATTTCGAAGGGACTGAGCATGGAAATCTCAAAGGAAAATATTTTGACTGAAGTCAAAAAGATGTTGATTGAATTTAAGGGGATATTGGTCAATGAGATTTCAATGAGATTATCATTGATGACAAGAATATCCCATCAGATCGACTTGATTCTAGGGTCGATTCTACCAAACAAGTCGCCACATAGGATGGCACCGATGGAGAATGTCAAATTGAACTAATAGGTCTATGCATTGTTGGACAGAGGACTGATCATGGAAATCATGAGTTCATGTGCAGTATTGGTTTTAATAGCACCAAAGAAAGGAGGAGAGTGGAGGATGTGCACCAGCTCAAGGGCCATCAACAAGATCACAATCAAGTATAGGTTTCCATTACCAATGATGGGTGACTTGATCGACTGCTTTAGTGGAGCTAGATACTTCACCGAGATCGACTTGAAGAGAAAATATCATCATACCAAGATTAGAGAAGGGGATGAGTGGAAGGAAACCTTCAATACTAAGGAAGGATTGTATGAATGGTTGGTTATGCCATTTGGACTAACTAATGCACTAAGCACATTCATTAGGTTGATGAATGAAATGTTGAAACCTTTCTTAGGAAAGTTTGTCGTTGTTTATTTGGATAACATTCCGATATTTAATAGAACCAAAGAGGGTCATTTGACTCACTCGAGACAAGTATTGCATAAGTTGCATTAGGAAAAATTATTGGTGAATTTACATAAGTATTCCTTAAGGAGGAGTTAGTTTATTTGGGATTCATCATTTCCCACCAAGAATTGAAAATGTTAAAGCCATTTTGGAGTGGCCTATGCCAAGGAATGTCACAGTGATAAGAAGTTTTCATGGACTTCCTAGATTTTACAAGAAGTTTATTAAATGTTTTAATCGGATATGTCCACCCTTGACAATGTGCATGAAGAAAGGTGAATTTAAATGGATTGAAGCACCTCGATGAGCATTTGAGGATATGAAGCTAAAGGTGATCGAGAGACCAATTTTGGCTCTCCCAGACTTCGTCAAAGTATTCCAATTCAATTGTGATGTGAGTGGAGCAGAAATTGTAGTAGTATTGAGCTAGGAAGGTCGACCAATTGCACTCTTTACTGAAAAATTGGATGAATCCAACCATAAGTATTCGGTCTATGACCAAGAATTCTATGCCATTGTCTAGGCATTGAAAAATGGAGTTATTATATATTTCCCAAGGAATTGGTTTTGTTCATCGACCACCAAGCTCTGAGGTATTTGAATACTTAGACCAAGTTAAATCAAAGACATATGAAATGGGTCGAGTTCTTGCAAAGTTACACTTGTATACTAAAACATAAGTCGGGAAAGTCAAACAACATTACCGACACATTGAGTCAAAGAATCGTGTTATTTGGCACGACAACTATTTGGTCGAATGGATTAGAGTCAATGAAAGCCGACTATGAAGTCGACGAGAATTTTGGAAAAGCATGGAAGGAATTTTGTGAACCATGGAATGTCAACAAAAATCCATATTTGGATTTACTTCATTCACGAAGGATACATGTTTAAAGGTCATCAATGATGCATTCCCGAAGGATCAGTTTGGGAAATTTTTGATCAATAAATTGCACAGTGGAGGATTAGGAGGGAATTTAGCATTGAAAATACCAATGCATTGGTCAAAGAAAAGTATTATTGGTCGAGATTGACTATATATATGAAGAAATGGGTGCAACACTGCAAAATTTGCCAGCATACCAAATGAAGAATCTAGAATATGGGCATGTGCCAGAGGTTATGTGGGAGCACATTAGTATGGATTTCGTGTTAGGATAGCCAAAGACACAACAAGGCAACGACTCCATATTTGTAGTAATTGACAGGTTTTCGAAGATGGCATACTTTCTTCCCTAAAAGAAAACAAGTGATGCCATAGGGATTGTTTTTTTGTTTTTCAAGGAGGTAGTGAGGTTGTATGGGTTTCCGAAGAGCATAACTTCGGACACAGATACCAAATTTATGGGTCATTACTAGAGGAACTTGTCAAAGAAAAGCTAGATACGAAGTTACAATTCATTTATGCATACCATCCGTAGACTGATGGGAAGACTGGAGTCATGAACAAGAGTTTAGGAAATTGGTTGAGGTGTTTGACTATTGACCGACCTAAGCAATAGGAGAATGTGTTAGCACATGCATAGTTTGAATACAACTACTCTATGAAAAAATCGACTAGATTGAGTTTGTTCTAGATTTTTCAAGGAAGATGTTCACATGAAGTAATCGACTTGATGAAGTTGTTGACTGGAATGCGGAAGAGTGCAGATACCGATTCATTTTTTGAGCATACGAAGGAAATACATGAAAATGTTAGGAAGCAGTTGGAAAACAGTAATTCCAGTTATAAGATGAGGGCCTACCAAAAGAAGTGACTGCAAGCAGTTAGAGAGGGAGACTTAGTCTATGTGTATCTCCAAAAGGAAAGGTTCCCATGGGGAATAAATAACACGATAAAGTAGAAAAATATTGGTTTGTGCAAGATATTGAAGAAATTTTATGGTAATGCTTATGTACTAACTAGGTATTTCACTGACATTCAATGTCCCTGACTTGTATAGATATGAAGAAGGATCAATGAGTGGAAGTGAATTGAACATCAAATGGCAATATTAAACACTAAAATGACCAATAGAATAAATTGTTGAAGTGCTTGAGGAGTGAGAGGTTAGTTGGACAAGAACGAGAAGAAGAAAGACTATTTAGCCCATTGGAAGAACTAAAGCCTAAAGGAAGCCACATGGGTTTCCGAAGAAAAGTTTGAGAGATTGGAGAACCAAGGGAGAAGTTCTTTTGAACCACATAATATTGATGCAGGGGCATCGAAGGTAAACCATTGAATTTGTTTGGAGAAGAGTTGTCGACAAACCATTGAATTCATTTGGAGAAGAGTCAATAGTCTCCAAACAAAGAGAAAAGTGGGCAGTCGGATGGACGACTAGTCGAAGGATTGGTCGAGTTGTGAAGAGGGTTGATGGGATGAGGTCAACGACAAGAAAGTATGTCAATAGAGTAGAAAACAAGTCGAACCAACAATTGCTCACTAGTGATTGGTGGACTATATATATAGTCA
>LPNX010458516.1:549893-580825 GCA_001517045.1 Pseudotsuga menziesii | reverse complement strand
ATATATATATCTATCATAAAATGAAATAGTTTTATAAATAGTATTCATATTTGAATTTTAATTATTTGCGTTCATATATGATGTTTGTATTAATTTGTTATACCATTAGATTTTGCATATGCTCATTGTAATATTTAATTAGTGATGTAACATTTTACAATGACATTGGACAATGCAATAGAATAAGAAACCTATTTTATTATATATGAATAAGAGGCCCTTCGCCATACAAAATGGGACAACATCAAGGTCCACAATATTAATATGCCAATATGTAATTGTTACACTTATTATCAACCTATGGTCTTCCAATTGGGACAAGTCTATGTCCAGTACATTATACAAAATGTCTGGTTTTCACAAACAATTATTTCAAAACATACAACAACTTGCATTAACATCAAATTATATTGATCGTCATTCCTTTCTCAAACTATTGTTAATGCTTGAGCTGCTTGCATGCCTTAGGTTATTTGACCAAATGTTTTGTTGATGGATCGATTTTGTTCCTCCTCTTGAGCTTCCATCTACAAACATAACAATAAAGTGTAATGAGTGTATCTACATTTGTGGGCATAATGCAAAAATATATAAATACACCTAATTATGTAAATAAAAAAAGTGTACGAGTAGTTTAGTAAGCGATAACATTAAATAAAACACTGACTATGGAGCATTCGAAAAAAGGAGCCTGATTGCAGCTGCATGCAGAGATCACAGCCTGCCCACGAGGAAGGACCTCATTGACCAGCTAGCTTGGATCTGGTGAATATAGTAGCCTGGGCCGAGATCTTCAATTCTAGTTCCTGGTTTGATTCGATTGCTGAAACTGAGGCCTTTATCCTCTCCCTGGACTCATGAGTTGAGAGGCTGGACTGGATCTCTGAAGGGGTAGCCCGATGGCTGGGTTAGGTGGTGGTTCGCCGCCAGGTCTTCGATCAGCTGCCTTCGACCGGTTAATAGCCACTCAAAATAAGATATCTAGTCGAGGAGAACCTCCGAAGCTCATTAAACGCATTGAAGATGTGCCAGAAGTTGCCCTCCCCCTAGAAGAAACCATTTGGGTAGCCCTCTCTCTGGTAGACAGAGCACTGATCGGGCAATTCACTGGGCTCTGGCCCTCGCCAAAAACTACTGATAGCTGGGTTCAAAGAAACTAAAGGCCACTGATCTCCAAAAATGTTGCGTCCTACACCGTCGGAAGGGGCTACTTCTAGTTCGACTTCGAATCCAAGGAAGATAAAGAATTAATTTTCAGGAATGAGCCCTACTTCATGGGGCCACAAGGTCTCTACCTTAACGGATGGACCCCGGGCTTCGATCCTGAAGCCGACACTCCCAAAGCTGTGCCAGTATGGGTCAGACTCCCAAATCTCCCCATGCACTACTGGAACCCTAAATCTCTCCACGCTATCAGGGACGCCCTGGGGAACTACATTGACATGGCCAGCCCAAAGGACCAATATGCCTGTGCCCGAATCTGCGTTGAGGTCGACCTTGAAGCCGGACTGCCAGAAGCTATCAAACTAACTATGGGATACTGGGCTCACTTCCAAAAACTTGACTATGAACAGCTTCCCTTCAAATGCAGAGGATGTCATGAATACGGGCATTTCATGCGCAACTGCCCTAAAAAATATGAGATCCAACACAATAAGACGAAAGGATGGCATAAGGTGAATAGATCTAAGCCTAAAAATCAAGCCGAAGTGGATCTAAAGAAGGGCGAGGGAAAGAAAGAAGCAAGAGCCATTACACAAGAAATAACTCAGGCAACTTCACAAACCAAAGAAACTATTGAAATAAGGGATGACCCCAATGAAGCGGAAGAGAAATCTAGTAATGAAAATAGTAAGGATTCTGAACCAGCCCCTTCAGATCAAGCAAAAGAGCAAGAAGAAGGAACACCAATGACAGAAGAAGAAGAAAGTCGGGAGAAAACTGAGGAAGAAGAGGAGGAGGAAGGGGAAATCGAACTCACTACTCCAAGATTAACTAAAACCAAAGGAAGGAAATACAAGAAAGAAGTATGGGAACAAGACACCTACAAGGACAAGCTGCAAGGTTCCCAATTAACCTTGGAAAAGCTATTGAAAAACACAAGAAACACCCGCCAACATGGGCATGTCCTGAAAGGGATACCTACCTCCTCCAAAAGTAAGTAATGAGGGTTCTTTCTTGGAACTGCAGAGGTCTCGGTAGCAATATCAAGGAAGAAGCTATGTTAGATCTAACTTCTCTTTATCAACCGGACATCTTCCTGATCCAGGAAACCAAGATGGAGGAAGCTGCATTTCTCCATGCAAGCAAAAAGTTCTGGAAAAAAAAAGGGCAGCGCTGCAATAAGCTCAAGGGGAGCCTCTGGAGGCATTGGAACACTGTGGGATGCCAAGAAATATGAGGCTATTGACATCAAGAAAAGCCCCCACTGGATCCTCACCCTGCTGAGGCAAATTGACAACAACAACCTGGTAAGAATCTTCAATATCTATGCTCCTAATTCTTACGCTGAAAAAAAGAACTGTTGGAACCTCCTCTGGGAGGAAAGAAGTAACTTGCAAGGAAATGTAATTCTGCAAGGGACATGAATGTCATCCTAAGCCAAGATGAAAAAAGAGGGGCTCATTGGTCAGAGACCCCATTAGAGAAATTGTGGATGAGACTATTATGGAGTGGGACCTCATGGATGTAAAGCTCACATCTAGAAAATATACATGGAATAACAGGAGGATCGGACCTGGCCACATAGCTGCTAGACTCGATCGATTCTTGATCTAGGACACCTTTCTCCTGATGGGCCTGAATTTGTCCTCTAAAATTCTGCCATTCGGAGGATCGGATCACAAGCCTATCCTCCTTGAGATGGTGAAAGAAATGAACCTGGGACCAATCCCATTCAGATTTAATCCAATGTGGGCAAAGCAAAATGAGTTTTTAAAAATTGTGGCTGAATCTTGGTCTCGTTCGGTCACAGGGTCGCCATTCTATGTCTGGGAGGAGAAATTGAGATGGCTCAAGAAATCTCTTAAGAGCTGGGCTAAAGAGATCCCAAAACCAAATTTCACCAAAATCCAAGCTGCACTAGCGCTGGAATCTCATCAGGCGGCATGGAGGACAATAGTGTGAATCACGAGGACATCCGGAAGGAAAATAAGCTTCAATTGGACCTCCACGCTGCTTGCAGACTTGAATCTGAGTGGTGGATACAAAAATCTAGATGCAAGTGGCTCATTGAAAGTGATAGGAATACTGGGTTTTTCCACAAACATGCAGAGGCCAGGAAAAACCATAACAGTGTGAATGAGATCCAGACACAAGACAGAGTAATCAACAAATTTGAAGAAATAAAATCTGAAGCTTCTAGGCATTTTAAAGAATTGTTCAAAGACCAGCTAGTCGCTATAGACGCCGAGCTGATGAGTCTCATTCCCAGCATGGTCACAAATAATGACAATAAAAATCTGAATGAGTTAATCATGCTGGATGAAGCTAAGAAGGCAGTCGACATTATGGAGGAAGACAGAGCCCCAGGCCCAGATGGGTACAATGTCAACTTTGTCAAAATCTGCTGGGAGATCATAAAAAAAGATTTACTCAAAATGGTTTGCAAATCACAGAGATGTGGCAATATTGGTGGCAGCACGAACTCGGCATTTTTGGCTCTCATCCCCAAAGAGAAGGAAGCAAAATCCTTTGACAGGTTCTGGCCAATATCCCTGTGTAACATTGGATACAAAATAATTACTAAAATTATGGCCACCGGGTTAAAACATATTCTGCCTTTCATTATCCCGGAGACTCAAGGCGGCTTCGTTAAAGGAAGGAAGATATGGGACAATATCATCCTAGTACAAGATGTTATTCACTCTAGTCTCAAGAACAGAGATAAAGGAATGGTGGTAAAGCTTGATTTAGCTAACGCTTTCGATAGAGTCAGCCACCCATTCCTTTTTCAAGTAATGCTAAGGTTCGGATTCGCCCCTGAATTTGTAGCTTGGGTCAAGGCCTATATCAACAAGCCGTGGATAGCTCCGCTTGTCAATGGAAGAGCTACCCCTTTCTTCCAAGCTTCGAGAGGTCTGAGGCAAGGATGCTCGCTCTCTCCCCTGCTCTATGCCATCCAGGCATCGGTACTAAGTTTTTAGAAGGAACATGCTAGGCAAGACCAGGATATAACGAGCATAAGGATGGCTAGAGTGACTAAGGATATCAACCATGCACAATTCGCAGATGACACAATCTTGCTTGGAGGATCTAGTCCGATTATAGCCTGCCGATTCAAGCTGGAACCAAATCGTTACTGTCAAGCCTCCAGAAGCAAAATAAATCTTAGAAAGATCCAGATCTTTGGATGGAATATAAATCCTAGGGAAATGTTAACTATCTCCCGAGCTCTAAACATGGATGGAGTTATTAGCTGGGATTCCTTCACCTACCTAGGGATCCCTATCTTCAAGCTCAAACCTATAAGCTCAGCCTGGAGCCCTATAGTGGATAAAATCAAGAAAAAAATCTCGGGATGGGGGATTGTCTGGTTAAATATGGCCGGGAAGGTAGTATTGATAAAAGCTGTCCTGAACAGCTTCCTGCTCTACCAATGCTCCCTTCTTCTTGCACCAATCAAAGTCATAAATCAGATTGAAAGCTTGGTAAGATCATTCCTTTGGCAAGGTGGGAATAAAGATGGAGGCAAAAAGTTTTCCTTGGTTAGCTGAAGAACAATTAAACTACCTAGATAGGAGGGCGGGCTAGAAATTAGAGATCTTAGAATCCAAAATCAGGCCATGGGGGCCAAATTGCTCTGGAATGTGATAGCTTCAAAACCGTCCTGGTGCAGCCGTGTGATCAAAAATAAATATTTCCCTGGGATGAGACTCCGATGTCTGGAAGGGGACAACATGAAAAAGAAAGGAATGTCGATTTTCAATCTCTGCAAAAAATCGTTGCCTCAGTTCATTGAGAAACTATTTTGGATTCCGGGCAATGGAAAAATGATCAATCTCTGGCAGGATGTGATCCAGGGGAAGCCACCTCCTTATCTCCCTCGACTGCACAATTGGATGAGTGTGCTGGGTTATAATACTATATGGGATATATCTAATTGGGAGCTGAAATTCCCCAATCGGTTGACAGGATGGGTATTACCAACTACCCAGAAGAATTAGAGCTGGAAAAAAATATGTTTCTCATTCATTTGGCCGGATTAGCTCCTGTGGCAAAGTCTAAGAAGGATAGACGGGGTTGGGGAAGAGCCAGTGGCAGCTACACGGCGGCAGAGGGCTGCCAAAGCCTGACAAAGAATTACAACGTGCCCATAAATCCTGCAATCTGGAATTACCTGTGGAATTGTAAAACTCTACCTAAAATTGAGATGTTTAATTGGACGTTGATGCACATGAGAGTGTTAACCGGTGAGAACTTGGAGAAAAGGGGGATCATGGGGCCATTCAGATGCCCTCTCTACGCCGAGGCAATTGAAAATATCAATAATCTTTTCCTGAGGTGTCCTTACTCCGTCTCTGTATGGGAGGAAGTGACGGAGTGTGGGGCAAAAGGGATTCAATGGCCTGAAAATATCTAGGACTGCTTTCTTAATTGGAAGAAAATGTATAAAGGAGAGCTGGTTCATAAAAAAGGATTAACAGCATGCTGGCTGAAACTACCAAAACTGATAAGCTGGTGCATTTGGATAGAAAGAAATCAAAGAGTCTTCCAGAATAAAAGCCAGCCAGCATGGAAGGTTGCTACCAAGATTAATGCTTTACTAGGTGAGGTAGTAAGTATATCAAAAATCCCAAATAATAAAGAAGAACTGACAGACGGAGAAAAGAAGTGGATGCAAAAACTCAATGTTCAGGCTAGAAATAACATTAATGTTAAAAAATTGGAAGACTGGGAGGTCCGGATGGACAAATCTCAGTTTGAGAATTGGCTTCGTGAAAGGAAGATTTTTAAATTATTTTTTGATGGGGCATCTAAAGGGAATCCGGGGAAAGCGGGAGGTGGAGGAGTTGTCATAAACCTGGGAGGGAAAGTTGAGACAGAATACTACTAGAACATTGGATATGATTCCAATAATATGGCAGAGGCTTATGGGCTTTGGCAAGGCCTCAAGCTACTATGGAAGAATGGAGTGGACGAGGTATTGGTATTTGGAGATTCCAGGTTACTCATCCAAGCGTTGAATGGTGGACGTAAAGGAAAGAATGAGCGAAATGTAAGGTTGATAAATAGAATAAGGTCCAAGGCCAAATTGTTCAAGAGTATTAAATTTTATCATATTCTTAGGGAGCTTAATGTGCTGGCGGACCTGGCAGCTAATAAATCTATTGCTGTAGGTCTCAACGAGCTTATTGTAATCTCGACTGTAAGCAAGGATATCCCTCCCTAGATTTGGTTAACCATCTAAAGGGAGGAGAGAAATCCGGTTGATGGGAGTATTTGGTTCCTTATCAGCAGTTTCTCTGTTGAGATCATATTAATAACATAACCGTTTTTGTAATTAAAAAAAAAGAAAGTGTACCATAGCAACAATTAAGTCATAAACAATACACATTCTTTGAAATCCAAGTCTCATGTCGTCTCTCAAAAACTATTTTCTTGGCTCCACTCCATATTTTGTTTTTGAAGAATTATAGGAGATGAATTATTTGCAGGCCATGTTGTCAAAATCTATGGAACTGTCCTCATCATTTATGGTATAGCTCTTAGAGGTCATGGACGATGTTGTCCTCTCAGATGAAACAATAGTGAAGAAAGGGTCAACAATGCCATGGCTCTTCTACTCCATGGATCACATGGAGAGCATCTATGTTAAGCATTGCCACGAGTTCAAATCAGAGTGATGGCTTGGAAACGATAAATTTCAGACCAAATTGTAGTTGGTATACCTAGCCTTCAATGCAGGGCCAAGTTAGTGCCTAGGAAGAGAGCTTCCAAATGTGAGGGCATTTATATGGGATCTATAAAGAAAAATATACTAACAAGCTATTAGTTTGATGTTTGACTATTTGAACAAACTTCGACAATAAGAGAACAAATAACATTTTGAGCATAGCTTATTTAGTTGAACTTTTTACTATTTTGTCGAACTCCAACACAATAAAAATTAACATCATGAGCACGGTCCATGGTTAGTTGGGCTCTTGACTATTTGGACAATCTCCAACAAAAGGAAACTAATTAATGTTATAAGCATGACCCATTTAGTTGGGTTTTTGACTAAGTTGGACAAACTTATTAATAGGGTGTCCATTTAATACTATGTTGGCGATTATATAATTCCGAACACATTTATAGATTTGAATCTTATTACCATATGCTTAAATTCAATGATTGACTTTGATTGTTGTTAAATATAATAATAAATTAAATTTTAATCAACGAGATGTACATAAATAGAAAATAAAGCACTTGAAAATATTTCACGAGCTCACTTTTTAAACTCTATGGTCCATAAGACTATACTGCAATAGTTGTATGTAAACCTTTCATTGTATGGTGAGTGCTAATATTTCCTTAAAACAAGTCTCAAAGTACAAACAAATAAAATAGTGAGCATGGTCCATTTAATACTATCTTGGTGAGTATGTACTTATCCTCAACACATTTAGGTTTTCATATCTAATTATCATATGCATAAAGTCATTCATCAAATTTAATTGTTATTAAATATAATACTAAATGGAGTTTTAAGTAAAGAGGTGTACAAACAAAATAACACACTAGAAAATATTTCACGGTCTCACTTTATAAAATATATGGTCCATACGATTATATTATAATAGTTGTGTAGACATTTCATTATAAGGTACATAGAGGTTTATTAATTATTTATTTACTTATAAAGCATAAAAAAGATTAATCTTTTTCTATATACTAATTGCAAATACAGGTTCAATATCGTTATGATTCATTCAATGTATAAAATTGGGTGTTAGAGATTATGCAACTCACATGCTTGTGACTTCATCATTGGTTTTAATCAACATATGTTAGAAATGTTTTTTTTCCACAATTGAAAAAACTATACTTTATTACGTATATATCAAGCTGGACCAAAAACATATTACAAATCTAGTAAAAAATACAACCACATAGTAGTATATCCTCAAAAGTCCGACATCCAACATGGATAATTGCGCTGAGAGGCGCTCTACAACCCAGTATAAGGGAGATCTTGTAATGTTGTGTGGAAGATCTTGTAATGTTTGTCGATATTATGTTGTAAAGTTTGTTAATAACATAATAATAAAAAATAAAATTTTAATTATCCGCCAAAATAAATGTCTGCCACAAAAACAACCTAATATGGGGGAGATGTTGTAATGTTCCTACCTAACAAAACAATAAAAAAATAAAAATTTAATTATCCGCCCAAAAAAATGTCGGTAACAAAAACACAATACGGGGGAGATGTTGTAATGTTCTTACGTAACAAATTTATTGTACATGGTTTAGGAGGGCCTTACAAATGGTTTTAAAACCATATGCAAGGCCTCCTAAACAACCCATGGTTTTATTGTACATGGTTTAGGAGGGCCTTGCAAATGGTTTTAAGACCATGTGTAAGGCCTCCTAAACAACCCATGGTTTTAGGAGGGACTTGCACATGGTTTTAAAACCATGCACGGGGGAGATGTTGTAATGTTCGTTACTAACAAAATAAAAAATAATAAAAAATATTATATGTCGGCCATAAATAATATTACATATTAATAGTAAAAATATTGCAATACTTAATAAGAGGTTTGTACCTCGAGAGATTTGATCCATCTCGATCCTTGATAGAGACTAGGATTTGGATCTATGTTGGTACAAAGCCATATCAAGAACAACCACATAACATTGAATAGATAGTCCAAAACATATCCTATAAGGATCCCGCCACCAAATAATCCAAAGATATTAACAACCTAATGAAATTGTCCAAATTAATTACAAAACGTCACAAAAGAAGATCTAGTAACATCCAATAAAGTTGAAAGAATCACGCTGGAAAAATTGAACCCAAAACTGAGATAAAGTGATTCAACCATAGCATTGAATCCACATCGAATATGTCGCTCCATCATGGAAAACCTATAAGACATCTCACACAATCTTAGAATATATAACCCGTCCCAATAACCCAATATGTAAAGTAACTCAAAAGGATACGTAGTGAGCAATCCTGGAACATACACACTAAATGGATCAGCCCCAAAACAACTGTCAAAACTGTGAATATGATACTACATGCAACAAGGAAGTATGAAAAATGTCGCAAGTAATCTCTCAAACCCCACATCAGTGATTTGGACATTACTGATACAACCGAATAAAGCCTTGATCTACTAATTCACCACTCAAAAATTTTTGATAAACAATTTGACCTTCAAAGAAGAATGGCAATGCTTACTTATAACTTTAACATACTTACTTACCACTTTTCATCTATTGGTCATATCAAACATATTGAAACAATTGTTAATAGAATATCTCAATTTTGAAAACGCAAATATGCATGTTTATAAATTTAGACTATAACTTTTTGTTTCTAGGAAAGCCACTTAAAAAAAACTAACCACCACTTTTCATCTATGGGTCGTATGAACATTCCTTTGAACATATTGAAACAATTGTTAATAAAATATCTCAATTTTGAAAATGCAATTATACATATTTATAAATTTAGATTATAACTTTTTGATTTTAGGGAAGCCACTTAAAAAAAACTAGAGCCCTAACCCCAACACACCAGGAATTGAACTTTTGACTTCGGAAGCCACCATATGAGCCCTAACCCCAACACACCAGGAATTGAACTTTTGACTTCGGACATAGATACTTATCAACAAGAACCCATCCAACTAAGCTAGTTGTTACCACTACAACTTATTCCATTATACTTTATGGTATCTTAAATTGAATGATATATCTCGCAACATAATTTGCATTGATTGAAACATGCATAAAACCAACTTGATATTGTACACAAGACAAAGAAGCTCTTCCGTCACGAAGAAACGCTCTTTACACATGACCCATCCGCTAAATCACTAAATCTCTCAGCGCATTATCGGTCTTAAACTCTTGCCATCTCCAAAACCTACCACTCTAAAACCCTAAACCCCTTTAAACTTGCGGACCACGCAAGCAGGAAGCCTCTGCATATTTTAGACACTAACAATACATTCTTCACAGAGGCATGTTCAGTAACGGTACTTGTACCATTCTCTTTTTTGTATACCAATATCTCTTCTCTAGGCGTGGAGATTTTTAGTGTTTGGGAGAGCTTTTGCAATCGACTTTCAATCACCGATCTCAGATTCTAAGGCATCCCGAACAAACAATGGGAGCTGGCAGAGATACAGCTCCCGATGTATTAAAACCGATAAAAACCGATAACAAAGCTCCCGCCTCTGCAATATTTTTCTGTAATTATATTGAACGGCAATCCGCACCGTTGCATTAGAATAACGAGTTCCATCATCATAGTATATTCAAATACAGACAGCTAGCTAATCAAATTTTCCGTAACAATGGCGGCCAAGTTATATAGCGCGGGGTTAGCAGCTGCAGTGGCATCGGCAACTGTGTTTGTGAATCCTGCATATGGCGACGGTCCGTTTCAGTTCCCTTCAGCAGGCTCGTCTCCGTCTCCACCTCCTGTGTCCCCTCCTGCTCCTGCAACCCCAAAGGAAGAGACGAGAGTAAGAAACGATAATCCGAGGACTACCGCAGCAGGTTTTGACCCCGAAGCCCTTGAGAGAGGCGCCAAGGCTCTGCGTGAAATCAACAGCGCTCAAAATGCCAAAAAGGTGCGATTTCATATATTGTGTAATTTATTAAGGGTTTCAAATGTCAATGGATGCTGTATTTGTTCAAAAGGGAGAAGTTTGTTCAGAAATATTGTTCCGCTATTGGGAAATTTTGTTCAGCAGCATCATTTATTCTGTCTCTTTCCCTATTATATATGACAACGTTCAAACAATTGTTGAAGACCTGTTTGTGTTGTACATATTTTGGCATGCACAGGTGTTTGAGCTTATGCGTAAGCAGGAAGAAACTCGTCAGGCCGAGATGGCGTCACGAAAGGCCGAGTATCAAGCAGTGCAAGCTCAGCACGAAACTGTATGTGGGTTCTATCTTTTATTTCTTCTCTTCGCTGGTAATGTTTATCACATAGAACATTTGTCTTCGGTTTGCAAATGTGAATGTAGTGGGTGCTGAAAGGAAATAAATTTAGTTATGTTTTTTTCGGCTCACAACAGCGGTTACTTTGTTGAGAGGCTTCGCTGCAGCCTAACCCGGATATCTCTTAAAATAACTTTCAAACTTGGGCATTTTGTTCTCAGCAAAGGAGTGGCTCTCCTCTATGGGATGTTTTGACAAAAATGTGATTGTTCTGCTACCCCCAAAACGACAGCTACACAGTGTAATAAGCTGCTCGCTAAAAATAAAAACCGACAACACATGCAAACATGTAAGCTAGATTCTTAGAGCTGCACTGGCCACCGATTCCAGCTGCAGGGTAGTGCCAGGTTCTGGCATGGGATCTTATGCACCAGGGTCCTGGAGGAATGGTCTCCATCGCTGGGTATCCAATCTAGTTGGCGACCTGCATTACCGGCTCTCCTATAGTTCAGCCACTGACTGCTACAAAGTCCCTATTTTTCTAGGTGAGACGTGCCTGGGCAGCTTTGGATTCCTTCCTTCCTTTCTCAGTCTCAAGTAGTTGGATGTACATTTCCACTTTGTAGGTGCATTTCTTATTCTCCCACCTCTCCCAATCTATTATCCAGCTGTGTTTTCCATGTTTTTAGTTTGGATGGCTTAGTATTGGACATCGCTTTGAAGGTTCCAGATTTCCCTGTTGGAGCCACTCAGAACCCTCATAATGGTGTGTATCGCTATGGTGAGGATGCGGAACAACAAAGGCCGTGGTCTTGATCCATGGCAGCGAAGAGGAGGGAGCTGAGGTGGATAGGAGGAAGAGCTGGTTTGTGAGCTGGTGAAGGGGGGGGGGAGGGGGCAGGTGTGAGGACCGAGGAGACCGAAAGGATAAGTTGGGTGGGGGCGGGGGAGTAAGTAGGCAAAGGAGAGGAGGGGCCACACAAGGGAGACACCCATGTTTCATCCTTTGGTGCTGAGGGATAGGATGAGGCATTGTCTGTTCGAGGGGTGTTGGTGGAGATACCCGCTCAATAACCATAAACAACAGAGCCTTCCAATGTTCTTCAATAGATTGATGCTTCTGGGATGCAGAATGTGATGGTGAATCATGGAGTCAAGATTGTATGGGTGTCGGTGCTTTCTGATTTCTGAAGGATGATCTTGACAATGATTAGAGCAGCTTCTAAGCGGGCCACAACATCTGCTTCTTTGTTTTGATGCCTTTTGACGGAAGAGTCTAATTTCATTGAACTTGAGGAGTGAACTCAGTTCTTTGGAGAGTCCTGTTGATTTGAGTGGAGGTCCATTGGGTTCAATTTCGGAGGGCAGAGAGAATTATACGGGAGTCTTCTAGAATGATGACAGATTGGGAGGTTATAGAGCTTAGAAGTTTGATGCCCTAGAAGGCTGCCAATGCTTCTGCTTCATTGTTGGTAGCTTCTCCAATGCCCCTTGCAAAGGATAATGCCGGTTTTCCATCAGGGTCATAGATGTTGACCCTAGCGCCTGCCTCCCTAAAATTTAGTTTCTGTTTATTACAGATTGGAGTTACAATGATTTAAATTCTGGTGTGCAGCATTGTTTTTAACCTGTCTGGTGAAATCTTTACTAAACCCCTTTGTTGCCTTCAATCAGATGGTTTAAGTTGGTTGAATATTTAATCCTGTCTGGCAAAGGCTTTTATCACCCTTTTGTTGCCTTTGCTCAAATTTAATCAAGTTGATTGAATTATTAACTCGTTTTTCAGCATTGCTTCCGCCCTGCCTAGCAAAATATTCACACCGTTTGTTGCCTTAGATCAATTGGTTTAAGTTGTTTGAATAATTAATTCATTTCCCATCATTGCTTCTCTGCCCAGCAGAAGACTTGTGTACTTTTGTTGGCTTCAATTAAATGGATCAAGTTGTTTGGATAATTAATTAATTGCCCAGTCTTGGTTATTCACGCCTGGCAAAATATTTACACCATTTTGTTGCTTTCAATCAAACAAATATATTTCTCTGAATTATCGATTCATTTATCTGAAATGTTTTTCACCTGCTTGGTAAAATCTTCATCTTCCTTTGTTGTTTTCATTCTTATGGTTCAAGTTGATTAAACCATTCATTAATTTCTCAGCATTGTTTTACCATTCCAAAATCTTTACACCCTATCGTTGTCTTCAATCAAACAGTTCAAGATGTTTGAATAATCAATTCATTTGTCACAATTCTTTATGGTGCAACTTCTTGTATGAATCACATGGGTTGTATCTTGAGTGGAGTTCCTGGCCTGCTCTCAGAGGATTTTTTACACAGCTGCTGATTTTTGGACATGCAATTTCCAACAAACTTGCTTGTTCTTAAATAACAATGATGCAATGGTGCTAAATACTTATTCCAATTTGATAAGGGTAGGTGAGCAGCAGGTCACAATGGTGCTAAATACTTATTCCAATTTGATAAGGGTAGGTGTGTAAGCAGCAGGTCATATTAGTCTTCGACTGTTCTCTTTATAGCCTTTGATGCATTGTACATGGAATTCAGCTTGGTTTCATTGATTACCAAATTACTATGTAATCTATGTTCCCCATGTTATACTGAAAAGATCTAGGGGCCTAGTTTCTGAATTTTAATTTATAAACAAGAGAAGTTCCTGTTCAAAAAGAGTACTGGCCAATGGAATTATTTTTAAAAAATATTTTTTATATCCTTTAATTTTTTCTCAAAAAAATAGCCATAAGCTGATGTTTTGAGATCGATTTATCCCCTGTTTACCTACATGATGTATGTGTGTGCAGCTGGTCACATTAGTCTTCGTGTTATAGTCTGTAATGTGTTGTGCATGGAATTCACTTAAGTTCACAGGTTACTCAATCACTATGTAATATAAGCTCCTAATATATAGAGAAAAGATAAATTATAGAAGTTGCTTTTAAAAGGGGATCCATCAATGGTATTGATTTTGTAAAAGCTATTGTGAAATCAATTTTCATAGATAAGCTGAAAAAAATTAAAAACAACCAACAGCCAATGTTAGGAGATTTGATTTTTTATCTGTTTATCTACACGTGTAATTTTATTATAAGAAATAAAATTACATTCTGTGGATGCCCGGTGGGTCAGCTTGAGTTGTTGAGTGCTGTGAATTGCAAGCAGGAGGTAACGGGGTCAAGTCTGCGGGTTACTGGGTACCATCTGTGAAATTCTGGGATGTGCCCGGTAGCAGGTCAAGTGCCTGGTAACTCGAAATTATGGGATATGCTTGGAGGCCCGAGGGTTTCCCATGATAATATATATATATGGATGGTTTGCAATTTTAAGCTGATCTATTTTCTATATACCAAACCACAATTTTTTAAATGTCTTGTGTATTTGCTCACAGGAGAGACAACGTGTGATTTATGACGAACAGAAAAAGCTAGCCCAACAACAAGCACAAACAAAGGCACAAATGGCCCGTTACGAGGATGAGTTGGCCAGGAAGAGAATGCAAGTAAATTTTTCTTCTAATATACTTTTAATAGTTGTGTTCTTTATAAGTTTCAATTGTTTTTGTCATTTCTCACATACTTTATAAGTTATATATTTTTTTTCTTTAAATTAAAGAATTTTATGTTTTGTTTCCAGGCTGAACATGAAGCCCAAAGAATGCGAAATCAAGAATTAGTAAAGATGCAAGAGGATTCCTCTGTACGCCAAGAACAAGCCAGGCGTGCTACAGAAGAGCAAATACAAGCTCAGCGACGTCAAACAGAGAAACAACGTGCAGAAATTGAGCGGGAAACAATTAGGGTAAAGGCTATGGCTGAAGCAGAAGGAAGAGCTCATGAAGCAAAACTAGCTGAAGATGTAAACAAAAGGATGCTAGTAGAAAAAGTAAACGCTGAAAGAGAAAAATGGGTTGCAGCTATTAACACAACTTTTGACCACATAGGAGGTACTGTAATTTCAAGAACTTTGTGGTCTGTGAACATGTAATTTGTAATTCATCAAATGTATTTATTTGCTTAAAGCATAAAGTAGTCTTACAGGTTTTTGTATACTTGGAAAGTAAAGGATTTTCACTTCATTTATCAGTTCAAAGCAATTTTTATTTACACAGGCCCTTTTTTCTGCTAGATTCATATTTAGAAATGAAACAACAAAGGGTAGACACCATGCTATTGAGCATGGGATTGCATAATTTGAAATACTACAAGGACTGTTGGTGTTGTGATGCTTCATTGTTTGTGAATGGGAAGCACTGTTATTTGCAAGTGATGATTCATTGTTATATTAGGAAGAATATCGGCGCTCTGCTTTTGTGGACGCAGCCACCTAGGAATTGTCATCTGCCTAGGCTTGTTTAACATTTGGCTAATCTGCCATGATGGGAATCTGTTTCACCAAAGGTGTACAATTCTTGCACCAGTTCCCAGTAAACCCATTGGGAGTGGGGCTACCTCCCTAGATTGGGACCCTGGTGGAAGGTGTAACAAGCCATTATACTCACCATTGAGCCAACAATCTGTTGGAGGGAAGTGTTGAAGTTTTAAAGTTAGGATAGTTTTAACATAAGCAATAAACTTTAATGCATGAACGGAAATATAAAACAAGATCCAGAATAGTACTACAATAAAAATCACACATAATTTTCATCTCTTTCAACTTTAACACTCCATTTGGTCACTGCGTTAAAGTTTGTCCTTGAGGTGATTCATGAAATGCCATGTACAGTAACAAAATAATAAAATAATGTACAGTAGATAATAGCAGTAAATAGTCATAACCATTATTTTGAACCAGCCTTATACTCGGATACTTTTAGGGTTGATCCTGTCACCGAAGGGACAGGTCAACTGGCTAAACAATTAATGTACCTTGAGAGAGAGGATTAAAGCAGAAGGATACAGACCTCAGATCCTTAGTCAACAGGAAGAGAAACTTCAGTCAAATTACTCAGGCTTTAGTAGCACAGTCATACCAGTGCAGTCACACAGACAAATGATACACAGTCACCCTGGGTAAGAAAAACAGTCACGTTGTGCAGAGACACAAAGTCATACTTTCATACACTTATGCTCAGTACACAGTCAGACTTAGCAGAGACTCACAGTTATGCTGGAGACTCACAATTATGCTGAGCAAAAGAAGGAACACAGTCCCACAGACAAGAGACACACAGTCATGCGAGATAATTGACACACAACCATGCTGAAGCAAGAGAAAATATTCACGCTGGTGATACAAGTCACGGTGGTGGAAGGAGATCACGGTCACACAGTCACGCGGGGAGAAGGAGATCACTGTCACGCAGATGGGAGAACCCACAGTCATGTATGTGTAGAAAACAGTCACGCTGAGTGGAATATTCACGCTGTGCAACAGGGTGAAGGGTTCAGCTGAGCAGACAGTCACATGGAGCAAAGGAAGATAGCTCACAACCCACGGTCAGCAAATGCTCCAGTCCACTTATGGCCCAGTCAGAGAGTCACAGTTCAGCAGAGGAGTGGTCAAGGCTAGCAGAGATACGAGTCACGCTGAGAGTGGGTGCAGTCATGTAGAGCATCACGCGAAGGAGTCACGCGGATGAGGAACAGTCATGTTGTTAGCAAGGGTGAGTGGTCACGTGGAACAGCATCATGTGGAGCAGCAGGCAGCAGGGGAGAATGCGTGGAGCAGCCGATCACACTGAGTGAGGAATAACTCAGTCATGCACCCGTCATGCTAATGGAAGAATTGGTCATGTGTAGCAGCAGCAAAAAAAATACAATTTCTTAGGTAAGCTCAAATGATTTTTATAAGGGTCATGACTATACAAAATGGTTAATAAAACATTAACAATGGTCCAAACAAAAAATAAAGATAAATATGACTTATGATAAAACCCATAAGGTAAGAGTCATCATAACAAAGGTACACACACAATAAGAGTGCTAGGACCAAGTAAGATAAATGACCATGACTCAACCAAGGAGGTCACAATAAAACAACCCACGACGCCACAAGATCAAGGTGAACCATAAGGGTGGACAAACATTTACCTATAGGACCAACAAGACCAAGGACTTTAATCTTTTCTCTCTCAAGGTACATTGTATCATATATTTTATTATCACTCTGTAAGGGGAAGATCCAAACCAGATGGTACGATCCTTTCGTCCTCAATACTGCTCCTAAGGATTAGGTGCTGGGGACATCATCAAGGGGTTTCCAGTCCCTTGAAAAACAACCTAGCAATAACCGATTAGGAGAGAGGACATCATCTTGGTCAACTTGACCAAGATTCACTTGTAGGAAGTTGGAACTGCTTGGTCCCATACCAGGAAGTCTCTGTCTCATCCTGCAGAATTTGCTTGGACATCGTGTCCAAATTGTTTGGTCCCAGACCAGAATACCCTAGAGACATATAGGGGCCCTAACCACATGTTAGGGACTTTGCCATGGCATCTACCTGCTTGGTCCACCAAGAACCCCGGGGGACTACTGGGGGCCCTAGGGTAGGTTCTAGGGTCTTACTTTGCCCTAGTTAACCGGCATGGTACCATTCTCCTTGAGAATGGGTCTCGCAGCTGCAAACATTGACCAAGTGCCTCCATTCTTAAAGAATGGCTTCAGCCCTAGGCTGAGGTTCAGTCCCAAACTGAATTAAGTTGATCAACTTCATGGTCCCTGACCAGGTCCTCCATTTTCCTGGAGAATGGCTCTCAATGCTGCTCTATCTTTATCAAGAAGTTCTTATTTTCAATTTTTTTATTATCAGGAAATTTTATTATTATTATATATATGGTATATTTACAGAGAAATTGCAAATATTGACAACAGGATGCTATGGGATCTTCTATATCCAAGATTTCACTGTTTACTTCTGGTCCTTTTAACCTTCACTAAGATTTGCTAAGTGGGTGTGCTGTTAATTTAACTGTACGATTAATGAGAAAAACATTTGCAAGTCATACGATACAAAACTTGAATTGCTTCTTGCCAGCCTAAACAAAACAAAATGGTAGAACATAGGAAAAGAACAAACTTTGATGATGCTTTGTGAAAATAATTATCTCTTGATTGCTTGTAGCCCCTCTTTGATGGTGCTTTGTGAAATGGCTTGATAGCAGTTAACTTTTCCATGTCTGTATTCAATCCTGCTAATAATTCTACATTTTAAGAAACCATAGTAGGTGGGTGACCTTTTTTTCCCTCTGTTTCTGTTTGAACTTGGCTACCATGGTGGAATCTGCTATTTTCTAGGTTAACTTTCTATGTTGAGATGTCTTTATTGTGTTTTGGACATGGAGATTTTATGAATTTGGAATTGAGACGACCAATTTTATGGAAGTTGGCAAAACTTTAGCAAGAGTGGATGAATGTTTTCCCATCCTTCCTATCAATGAGTTTCTTTACCTTCTCTCTTTTCTTCTCCACATCTAGGATGAATATGTTTTTCCTTGTTGTAAGTGTTTCTGGTTGTTAGTTTTGATAGCTTGGAGAGCTACTTCTGAACCATTGTGCCTTGATGCAGAGGTCCGAGCAATGTGTCTCACTTAAGTGACATAAAGTGACTTTATGATATGTTTTTATAAAGTTACTTTATTAACATGACTTTATAAAGTTAAGTTGAGTTGTACTTTATAAAGGTAAGTTGTATCTTTTTATTATTTTAGGGAAGTGACTTTTCGAGAGAAAAGTGATTTTTATATAGTTCATGACTCAAGTGATTTAAGTGAACTGGAGATTAAATCACAACCATTGATTTTGGCCAAGATTTGATCTTGACCGTAGAAGACAAAGAGTTGGGTAGTTACCCTAAAATGAATAATAAAAGTGTTTGTGTGAGATTCCAAGAAAATTTGGAGAGAAGTGTGAGAGGCATGAATTTCAAGATAAGAAAAGAGAGGGAGGGCTTGAGCTGAGAAAAAGAAAGAGAGAGAGGTGGCTGAGCTAGTTGGGGTGCATTTATTCAGCTGAGAAGAGTGGCTTGAATTCCTAGAAGGTGGCAGCAATTATTGCAGCAGAGTGAAGGGCATGTTTCCCATGGAAAAGGGCACACATCCCAAGGAGAAATTGCAGCAGAGAGAGATTGGTCCGTACAACAGAAATATGTGAGGCCGTACAACTAAGAAAGAGAGACAGTACAACAATGAGGATGCACTGAAATCGAGGCAGCCTGTGGGAATGACTTTCAAGGTGACATTTGCTGAATTTTGTACTTCTTTTCTGCACTGTTTTTGAGGTGTATTTCTGCTGTTAGAGAGGCCGTACTCACAGGTTGTACTGTTGAAAGATGAGCACTGTTTTCAAGACAGGAGGTTGAGCCTGTTGGGTGAAGTATTTGGCACAGTTTCCAAGAAACTGTTGTGTACTTTCTGCTGTATGAATTTTGCTGTTGTAGTCTCAGATATCTTTTCTAAGAAGCTCAATAAAATTTTCTCGACTGGTTTTACCCCTAGGGTCATTTTCTAGGATCTTTGGACCAAAATGACTGTGTCAAATGTGTTTAAATGACTGTTGTTCACTGTTAATATTCTGCTGCTGTTAATTTCTAGATTTGTGTAGCATTTGTGTTTCTGCTTATAAAAAGTACAGTAGCATGTATTTTTACACATGACTGCTGAAGTTTTATTGAAGTTGAAACCAGTGAGTCTGCTAAGTGTTTTACAGAAGCACCAGTTGAGTTTGCTAGTTTGCTGTTGGTATTCGCTGAGATTATTTAACACTGTTTCATTTGTTAGTCCGTTGGGTTTTCATGGGAAGGTGACTTGCCTCTTCTTTTTGACAAAAAACATGGGCTCACCACATTTTCTTCCTCCCTTTTGTCTTTTCTATTTTCCTTTCTTAAGGAGAATTCATGGAGATCGTGCAATATTAGGGAATTTCTTTCATTTTGTCTTTCTACTTTGCTTTCACTTTTTAAATTGCTTGCATATGGCTTCCTCATGGCATTTACAAAGGGTAGGGCATTGATGTCTTGTAATATACCTAAAGTATATTACTATGATATTATTATGTATAATCATTCAAGTTGTGCTACCAATCATTATTCTATATTTGTTATATAGAATATAATATTTATCATTATGTATAATCAATATTCTATATTTATTATATTGTAATTAATGATAGTCATACCTTTTTCCAAAGGACATAGCTTCTCATCCCTTGTATTTATCTACATGTCCATTGTATCTCAAAATATATAGAGTAATAATAAATAATAAATATTTACCCCTTGAGGAAAATATGGATTTGTTCTTGTTTTTTTTGTAAGCTAGTGGCAGCATTATATTTCTAAAATATCAAAAAATATACATAGTTTGTGACTGGCTTGCCAGTTGGGAAACCATACAAACAACAAAACCAAAGTTTGTAATCCTCTGTCCAATGTTTTAAAATGTCAGAGAGTCCATTAGACTGTCTAAGTTTGTTAAAAATAATATCAAACTGCTTAAAAGGACTAAGCCTATGAACAATCCTGCTATCTAGCCCTTCCTTATTTACTACTATGCGATTTGTCTCTAAAGATATCAAACAAAAACAAGCAATACAAACAACTTCAGTTGGGAAACCATACAAACCACAAAACCAAAGTTTGTAATCCTCTGTCCAATGTATCAAAATGTCAGAGAGTCCATTAGACTGTCTAAGTTTGTTAAAAATAATATCAATCTGCTTAAAAGGACTATGCCTATGAACAATTCTGCTATCTAGCCCTTCCTTATTTACTACTATGCGATTTGTCTCTAAAGATATCAAACAAAAACAAGCAATACAAACAACTCGAAAACTAAGGATCATAAAAAATAGTAACAATAGTGGGTACCTCAGGCTGCTCTTTGGAGTTTTCTCTTGGAAAACAATGCCTGTAGTTTCCTTTGCTAGTGCATTTATCTTAGAGACTAATTCAACCTGACCTCGAGCTATCAATTTGAGGGCTGCCTGAACCTGCTTTAGCTGCTCTTGGATTTCATCCTGCTAGAGCAAGATAGCTTTTTCTCCTCTTCCTGCTCCGTAGTTGCTTTCCCCAACATAGTTTTGAGTTTCCAATGCTTCGCGATAATTTTCATATACTTTATCTTTGGATCTTGATGAACCTATGTCTTACACCATTGGTCCCACCTTAGCTTGGATCTTCTCTATACTGGTAACGTTTTGCTGTTCTTTTACCCACTTCTCCATCTTAGCAATTTGGTCTTGAACTCGAGCTAAGATTGATTCACTGTAGGTGGCCTTGTTACCACCTAAGTTGTACTTGGTGGTTTTTTATCAAGTGAGTCTGGTGAACCGGACAAAGATGATTTGTTCGGACTTCAGAAGGCCTTCGGAAGTTCTTCTGGGAAGTGCTTGTTGTGCTATATCACATGTTCATACCCCCTTGGGTGAGTTGTAATAAATGTTCTAGCATGGTAGTGTCTGTAAAAGACTCGGTCTCTTGGACTTTATTTGTCAATCCGATCAGCCCAGAGTGTTTTTTCCCTTGGTTAATATTGGTTGTTGAATAAACGACTGATAATTTCTGAGTTTTTCACTCAATACCTCCAAAGTTGGGGTGGTCAGCTTGGCATGTAGGCCTATTGAGGTTATTAGAGTCTATGTGTCAATGTATAAACATGCTAGGCATTATGGTCGAGTCATATGAACATGTGCTAAGTCCCCCTAGGTTTTGTTTTTGTTATTTTTTAATCTTAATTTTTCCACAAAACTTAGGCTATTTTTTTAATAGACTAATTGGAAAAATTGGTCTTGTAATAAAAGTGGGGTTAAAAGTCATATTCAGTCATGGGGGTGCTCATTTTCTAACTTAGAGCACCCGGTAAACCCATAAACTCACTTTACCTAAGTTTTGAGTGATTTTTTCCATCACTCAGTTGAGAAAATCCAAAAAAAAGTCAAATATTAATTAATTTAATTAAAAATTAATTAAATAATGGAGCAAATCCAAAATTCCTAAATCAATGGATTTTGCTCTGTTTTCACTGAAGTCAGTCTCATTGGCTTTAGATTGACTAGCGCTGACCATTCCTTGACTAAAGGCATGATGTGGGTTGAAGAGAAGCTTAACTGGCTCATGCAGATCTAGGGTTGCGCCCTCCTTTCTCTCTCCTCCACACGTATGGATCAAGCTGGGAGTTGTTTGTTGGTTGGTTCAGTTAACTGAGTGAGGTGTCACTCTGATTTGTAGTTCTAGTCTAGTTAGACTCAGTTCATTATCAGATCAGACTCGGTTCATCATCAGATCAGACTTAGTTTACTGGGTGAGGTGTCACTCCAATTTGCAGTTCTAGTCCAATTAGACTCAGTTTATCCGGCTAGACTCAGTTCATCATCACTTAGACTCAGCTCATCATCAGACCAGACTCAGTTCACCATCAGATCAGGCTCGGCTTGCCTCTTTGTCAGCTTCAGTCTCTCTTTCAGTCAGGCATGCGCCCCCTTTGGGCTAGGGTTTCAGTTTTTGCTTTAAATAAATCACATTTTCCTCCTTTCCAAGCTAGTTAGAGCCGGATTGAGAAGCTGTTGCTATTGTATTGTATTGTTTACTATTTTGGAATAAAGAAGCTTTGGAGGCAAGATCTATGGTGTAATGCTCTTCATGTGTGGATGGTGATTGTCAAGTGCTTATGAGGTATAATATGTGTTATTGATCTTTGCTTTTTGCTGGTTAATTGTTGGTCTTGAAGGAGAGAGCTCCCTCCTGTTAGGGTAAGAGATCATTCTAGTTTGATTTATTCTCTTACTGTTCGCTTGTTTCAAATCTCTTGGAGTTGCATGTATTTTAAGTTTAATTGCATGCTTTCCAATTATCTTTTTCCAACAGCACCTATGTTTTAACCATCTGTTTGTGCAAGGATTTCTAAGTTGCAGGTGATCTCACTTGTAGAAGGGGTTGAGCTAGTTTGCATCCTCCTCATCTTTAGGATCTTTTGGAGGACATAGTCCCTTGGTGTTCCACCAAAGCAGACTCCAAAGCCCAACTTTCCCAGGCTTCCAGCACTCTTTCTCTCTCTTCCTCCTCCTAAAAATCAAAATTTTACTTGGTTACTTTGTTTACAAGCTTTGTCATTATTCAGATCTATTATCTTAAAGTAAAACTTACATAGATCTTTTATTTCAAGGCTCATAATCTAGATCTTATTCTTAAAAAGTTTCATAAAGCATTCTAGATCTAGTTTAGGGAAATCGTTCGTTTTGCATGACAATTTAAAGGGAATCCATAGTTTGCATGCATTAGATTTTTGTTTCTGTTTTTAAAAGATAAAATCCAGCAATCAGTGCACATCTCATTGGCTGCCCAAACAACAAGCCAAGATCCCAAGGAAAGCTTGCTTTCCTTGGTTCCCTTTTTTATCGTTTTGACTAGTTTTAACTTAGTTTTTTTTTTTGGTTTAAAGTAGGCTGACCCAAAGGTACTTTCAAAGTGCTTTTGGGCATCTTTCATTCTAATAAGCTCGCTGTCTTTTAGCAGGTATAACAGAAAGAGGAGAAGCTGTTGTTCGAAAGTGGTTTTTGGATCATCTGAATCCCTCCAGGGGTCTCCCTTTTGACTGTAATTTTAATTTTGGGCAATTTGTAAGATCTTGGTTTCATCCTGTATAAGAACCAAGAGGATTCATATAAGTTTATTGAAATTGTAAAATTTTTCTCCGAATAGGCTCTTTCGAGCCCATTCCCATCCCCCCCCCTGGGGGGGATTCGGGCCTTTTTTGTCGTTTTTTGCATTTTCTTATTTTTGTTCGCTCTAGATTAGTTTCATTCATGCAGAATAACATGCTTTGATTACTTTATCATATATTCCATATTACAGTATCAAAGTAACTTTAATACTTACCCCACGACTTCTCGATTGACCCCAAAGGGGAAAGAGATGCGTTGTAGGACTAATTAGAAAACCTGTGGTTGGCTTCCTTTTTGCTGCTTATCATTAATTTTTGCAAATAATTGTTCTAAAATCAACCCCCTCCTTGATTCCTCGATTGAGGTCCACTTGGACTGAAAGAGGATCCTGGAGGGTTTTTCTTTCTAAGAAAACACATCCTTTAAAACTCACTAAAATTAACAAGACTCTGGTGTGTATGCTCTGCACTTGGCTGCGGTTTGTCCGATTAGTCAAGCTGCATCAAAAGCAATGTGCGTGACTAGATTAATTAGTTTTCACCTTCCCCAATCAACCACCATCAGGTGGAAATCCAATGCCTCTATCAAACCGTAACGGTGGCAAAATACCCAAAGGAAGCGGGAACTCCTGAAAAGTGACCTCGAGGTGCAGATCTCTGTTACACCTTCGGGTGTATTATGAACACAGTCTCAGAGACTCCATTCAGCCCACACATTCCTTGCGGGTAGCCGTGAAGGTTTGTTTTCGGACATACTCCAAGTACCCCTCGGGTATATCTGGAGTCCCCCCCTCGCCTAATTCAATCCATTCATATTTCACATTAACTTAAAACGTACCAAGAGGCAATCACAAAACATTCACTCCAAGCACAAGCAAGTACATTAGATTATTTTATGACTCCATTTTTAAGGCACTGGTTCTTTGTTTAAATCTTTCGATATATGTATATTGTGTGTTAGCATTGTGCTTACTTGTGCTCATTTTTTATCTTGTCATCTATGGTTATTAATGGTTAATTTCAAACTCCTAAACAACTCATTCGGTTTAACACCATCATACTAAAGTAATTTGCCTTAGTAACTTAATAGGGTCTACCCCCCTTGGCTTCGTTAGGAGTGGAGCCTAAACGGAGGAGTCAAGAACAAGGTGTCAGCCTTGACTCGAGACTTGCTCTCAAGGACACACTAAGTGGCTTGAGGATTTCTGCCACGTCCCCCCCCAGGTGTGTGAAAGGCGGCAACAGGCCTTAGCTATATGTGATTCTTGTAACACCCTTGGCATATGAGTGGGGTGTTGCTACCTTCGAGCGATGTGCTTTCCCTCGACCATGTTTGAAGTATGCAATGGAAACCACACATATAGAGTTTAGAAGTCTTGCTTGCAAGACCAACACCCCAAAGGACAAGACCAAATATCTACCAAAAGAGGTCATAGTTTTTGTAGGGCCTGAAAACGAGCAAACAACGAGGAGCATCAAGCCCTTTGCTCACTAGACACCAAGATCCTTTCTAAATTATCGAAAAACTCATGTCTTTTTGAACATATGAGGAACCCTTGCTCGTTTGACCTAGGCTTCGAGGAGTCCAAAGCTTTTGGCCTTAAGTAGCTTGTCTACCACGCTTTGTGGTGCCCCTGTGGATTGAACCCAAACTTTGAACATGCAAACAACGAACTTGCCAAACAAAGACAAGTTTTGAACCAATTGAAAACATCCGTGGAGAAAGCTAGAATTACCTTCATAATCGCTTGCACTTGTTGTCAGTCCAAGGTATTCCCACTTTCCATTACTATTATCACTGCACATGTATGAGCCTGCCATGATAACCCCTAAGCTAGACCACATTTCACATTGCATTCACTTGCTGGTGGCAGACTGATTGTCACCTTGACGCATCATTCTCCATTGCATGAGCCAGCCTCTTTGTTCACCTTGCACAACCATCATTTCATTGTGAATGCCATTTGTACCGCTTGTCCAGTTGGTAGGAGTGGTAGCTCATATGAACCCTTCATATGTGGCTTGTCCACGATTAGACGTTGTGGGGGAATGGATTTGTCCTTGCTAGGTAAAAAAGATTCTCTATTGGCATCGAAGTCAAGTCAAAAGCAAGTTACATAAAAGTGAGTAATGTGAAAATATTGAACTTGAATAAGTAAAAATATTAAAGAAAGGCAATTATTGCTAAGAAAAAAGAGGATCATTATATTGAAATTTCAAATATATATAATAACAATAATAATAATTCTATACACATCCATTCTATCTCAAGATATGTATGAGTAATAATAATTAATAAGTATTTATCTCTTGAGGAATATATGGATTTGTCTTTGTTATAATGGATGCTTGAGTGAAGTAAACTATTGGGTTTGCTTCAAATGGTATTAGAGTGGTTTCATTTTGTTGGACTATGGTCAATTTTTTTTTTGCTAGTGGCAAATAATCTTAGGGATTGCGGGTCAATACTGTTGACCAAAGAAAGGAGAAAGAAGATGGGTAAAAATGAAGAAGAAAAAAGAAAAGAAAGAAAGATAGAAAAAATAGTTGCTCAAGGCTAGTGGCCAAATCTTTATTTTCATAATAGTACAATAAACAAGAATAAAAAGATTACATATTTGATATATGTAAGTGAGTTTCCTTGTACATGGTAAAAAATGTAATAAAAAAGAAACGCTACCAATGTCTTCAAAGTACCCATGAAAAAAGTTTGGTTAAAAAAGATTATTTATTGGCATACAAGTCAAGTAAAAAACAAGTTACGTAAAAGTGAATAACGTGAAAATATTGGTAACCTCAATAAGTAGAAATATTAAAGGCAATTAATGTTGAGAAAAAAGGATCATTATATTTAAATTTCAAATAATTTATTTTTCTTTTAGCTCTAAGGTATTATAAAATAATATCCAAGTCCCATTCAAAAAGGGACTTGCGTTTGCATGCCCTATTATTATCAAGGAATATATAAGTTCAATATCAAGATTCAAGAGTATATTTGAAGAGAAAAAAATGATGAAAACAAAATGGAGTCTAATAAGAAGAAAATAGGAAGATTTCTTACCACCTCAATGTAGTATGTGTTTGTGCTATTTAGAATAAAAGGGACATTTGAAGGGAAAGAAGTTACTATTTCTATAGCTCCCGCTGAACATATTAATTATATTAGCGATGACTTTTCTAACAAGTTATGATTTTTGAGTCAATCATAATTGAAATACTCGACTTTTGGGACAAGAAACAATATGAAATAAGCAATTTACAACTTAGGATTGGAGATTATACCTTCATATCATAATTCATTGCTAAATATTTGTGGAATGTTTATGGTCGCATAATTCTAGGTTCAACTTGGATGGATACATTGCGTACTTTCATTTTCAACACAGAAAAAGTTTCTGACATTTTCCCATAAGAAGAAGAAAATGATATTGCAAGACATTACTAGGAAGTCATGCTCAATAGTACCCTCATAAGAAGACCTGGTAGACATATCAAAAGTGATCCTTCAAGATAACCACAAGTCGATACAAAAGTTGTAGGATCAACTAAAATAATGTGACAAGGTTATTACTGAAAAAAACGAAGAAATTTCTTGCCTAAAAAAATTATAATAAAAACTACTTACACAAATTAAGAAGTCAAAAGATACAAAGTAGTGCAATCATAAAGTAGAACATGAAAATCAAGTTCTTGAAAATAAATGAAAAAAGAAGTCAAAGATTCTAGAACCTAAAAACAAAGGTGACAAGATAAAAATTGAGGCCCTAACAATCGAAATTAATGATCTTGAAAATGCTAAAGAAGGCCATCAACAAGAAGTACATATGCTATAGTGCAAACTGGAAGAGCAGGTTAACAAGTCCAAAGAGCTAAAAAATCAGTGATGAGCATCAACGAAAAATAATTGTGTTAAAGATCAAGCATTGATTCGAGAAGATGTTGCAATTCAATGTGGTCAAGAATCACAACGAAAGCAAGATGACAAGAAAAAAATTGACAAGGCCTTATTAGATAAAGACAAGGAAATTAATCGTTTGAAGAGTCATGGTCAGATTTTGCTTACAAAAGTATAAAAATTAAAACGTAAGGATATATCAATTATGAAAGTAGATAAAGTGACATCCATGGATGCGACTGTTGATTTTTTTGAGCAGCATCGAGAGCCCTTCTCTTCGGAGAATGGGACCACCTGGTCCGGGACCACGGTGAAGACTCAACCCAGTGTTGAGTGACCATTCTGTTGAATGGTAGATATCTGGTCTGGGACCATGATATAAACCCAGATCTGCCCTGGGTAGACTCAACCTTGTGTTGAGTAGACATCTGGTCCGGGACCACGATGTAGACCAGTCTGGGACTGGTAGACTCAGCTTAGTTCTGAGTAGCCATTCTCTAGGAGAATGAAGACACTGTAAGCCCTAGACTGGGTTCGGGCATGTGTGTGGCACTTTGACACTTGATCTATGGGCTTGGTGTGCTTCTCCAAGGATTAGCTACCCTTGGTTAAGTTCCCCTGGTACCAGATCTAGGTGTCTCACAGTGTGTGAGATAAAAGCATTAATAACTCTCTTGGTTTATGATGATGTACTTTTGAAATAAAAAATAAAAGTACCCTTTTTGGTAAAAGGTACCACAGATAATGACCACAGGGGCACTTGGTAAAAGGCCAAAGTCAAAAGTCAAAGAAGAAAAATAAAAGTACCATTTTTGGTAAAAGGTACCACAGGTAATGACCACAGGGGCACTTGGTAAAAGGCCAAAGTCAAAAGTCAAAGAAGAAAAATAAAAGTACCCTTTTTGGTAAAAGGTACCACAGGTAATGACCACAGGGGCACTTGGTAAAAGGCCAAAGTCAAAAGACAAAGAAAAAAAAAATAAAAGTATTTTTTTTGGTAAAAGTGAAAGTGAGATTAGGGAAAGAATAAAAATATTATTATTTTTATTTTTCCTAATCTTGTCCACTTAGAGGTGAACAAAGGCTATAAAAGAAGATCAAGCCTTCTCATTTGTTACACACACTTTTGCTCTCACAGGAGAAGAAGACTGTCTTATGTTCAAACCCTCAGCTAGGGTTTTATCAGCAAAGTCCATCTTCAGCATTTTTGCACAACTATCTTCAGCATTCCATTTTTTGGGCATATTTTAGCAGACTGAATTTTTTGGGCAGATTTCAGCAGTTTGATATTTTCAGGCAATTTTCAGTAGTCTGATATTTTCAGACAGTTTTCAGCAGGCTGATTTTTTTGGGCAGATTTCAGCAGTCTGATATTTTCAGACAGTTTTCAGCAGGCTGACATTTTTGAGCAGTTTTCAGCAGGCTGATTTTTTTGGGCATTTTCAGACAGTCTGATATTTTCAGGCAGTTTTCAGCAGTCTGATATTTTCAGACAGTTTTCAGCAGAGTGACATTTTTGAGCAGTTTTCAGCAGTCTAATATTTTCAGGCAAGAGAGAGAAAATCTCAGTTTTTCTGAGAAAGCCCTAAATTGGTAATTTTCTGTAATTCTGAAAATTGTGGGTAAAATTATCAGTCTAATTTTTACTGATGAATTTTACAGTTACTGTGGTCAAAATCCAGATCTGGATTTGAGGAATTTTTTGAAGAATTTCTTAAGCCATCTCATTTACGAGATGAGCTATTAATGCTTTTGGGGTTTTTGTCCTTTGAAGGTTTCCCCAGTAAAAAATATTGTGTCCATGTGTGCCGATGTGATGAATGTGTTTTTTTACTGCACTGCTGATCTATTTATGTTTATCTGCAAATTTTAAAGTTTATGCTAATGCTGAAAATTCAACTGTGAATCACCTCAACATAATTGATTGAAACTACAAATTAGAGTTAGAGTGCCATCATTGATGAAGCCTTGTTAATGAAAGAACATCCAAAAAATCAGTTCAATTTCTTTTTAGTGACAATTCAACATCTACAGATTCAATGATGATTGATATTTCATCATCAATAATAAATGAAGCCATTGACGAACAAGTGAATGTGAAAATATCACCTGTTAACATGTCAACACAAGTCAATCATGAAAAGGTTAAGAAGGTTCAACTTATCAGGGTGCCATCTCAACACCCAAATCACAAAACTCGTGGCATGCAAGAATCAATGCATCAATATCAAAGGTCACCTAATTAGAGTTAATGTTAATGTTTTCACCATGAACCCTAGCTTAGGGTTTGTTGAACAAGTATTGATCCTCTAGCTAGAATCCTCTATGCTAGGGCACAACCAAGAAATCTCCTTCTCCTCAATAACCAGTAAAAACTTCTGTTGGAGCAGCTGTAAGATCATTAGCATGTGTGTAATAACGAAATGGATTGATCTTCTTTTTGAGTCACCTGTAAGTGCACCAAAACTCAGATGAACAAAATAATATTCTTTTATTCTTTTATTACTTTGACTTTCACCTTTAGTGATACTAAAGGTCTTTTCGCACTTTCTCTTTGACTCCTTAGTGGTACTAAGGGTCCTTATGTATTTTAGACTTTTACTTTAGGCTTCTTCAAGTGCCCTGAGGTCAAAACAAGTGGTCATGGTGGTCCTTCATCCCCACTCAAAGTACATCATCATAAACAGAGAGAATTACTAATGCTTTTATCTCACACTTTGTGTGACACCAAGATCGGATACTAAGGTGTCTTAACCAAGGGTAACTAAGCCTTGGAGAAGATCACAAAGCCCATTGATCGAGGGTTAGAGTGTCACACATGCCCAGACAGACCCCTAGGGCTTATAGTGTTATCCTGGTAACAGACCAAGTGCCTTAGCCATAGGCTGCATAATTTGGCACATGGTCAAATACTTGGTAATAGACCAAGTGCCTCCATTCTCCCGGAGAATAGCCCTCAGCCTTGGGATGAGTCCCTAGTCCCGGACTAAGTTAAATTCCTGGTAACTGACCAGGTGTCTCCATTCAAAGAATGGCCACTCAACTCTAGGCCGAGTCCCCCAGTGCTAGACTAGTTCCACATCCTGGTCTCGTACCAGATGTCTCCATTCAACAGAATGGTCACTCAACTCAAGGTTGAGTCCCCCAGTGCTAGACTGGTTCCATATCCTGGTCCCGAACCAGATATCTCCATTCAACAGAATGGTCACTCAACTCAAGGTTGAGTCCCCCAGTGCTGTACTGGTTCCACATCTTGCTCCCAGACCAGATGTCTCCATTCAGGCCCTATAACATTAACTCTAATTAGGTGAC
>LPNX010458516.1:523011-548575 GCA_001517045.1 Pseudotsuga menziesii | reverse complement strand
ATCGGCCGATTTATGACCGATTCATTACCGATTCCGATTCCGATTCCGAGTTGACCCTCGACCGATTCCGAGTCCGATTCCGATTTTTAAAACTATGGTTAACAGGTGATATTTTCATATTCACTTGTTCATCAATGGCTTCATTTATTATTGATGATGAAATTTCAATCATCATTGAATCTGTAGATGTTGAATCGTCACTAAATTATTTTTTGAACTGATTTTTTTGGATGTTCTTTTATTAACAAGGCTTCATCGATGATGGTAACTCTAATTTGTAGTTTCGATCAATTATGTTGAGGTGATTCACAGTCGCATCCATGGATGTTACTTTATCTACTTTCATAATTGATATATCCTTACGTTTTAATTTTTAAACTGTTGTAAGCAAAATCTGACCATGACTCTTCAAATGATTAATTTTCTTGTCTTTATCTAATAAAGCCTTGTCAATTTTTTTTCTTGTCCTCTTGCTTTCGTTGTGATTCTTGACCACATTGAATTGCAACATCTTCTCGAATCGATGCTTGATCTTTAACTTGTAAGTCACAATTATTTTTCATTGGTGCTCATCATTGGTTTTTTAGCTCTTTGGACTTGTTAACCTGCTCTACCAGTCTGCACTATAGCATACGCCTAGCATGCAGCGACATTATCAGGGTAGGAATCAGTGTATTGTGTGAGAAACACATGACCAGTCTACATGGCTTCAACGACGGAAGCATGTATGGATTTCTGAGACTTTTACCTTGTGCATGTGAGATTGGCATGCATGCATTTCTTAATGACAAAATTTGCATGACAAGATTTTGCATGAAAAGTAAAATTAGGGATTTTGAACCCTATAGTCACCAATAAGTTAGAAAATGTAAGCAGAGGGTAAACGCAACTTTACTTGTGAGATACAGGCAGAGAAGACAAAGGGGCACACCATAGAGAGTAAGGGCGCACTTCCTTTAGAGATTGATAGGGGGCGCATCATTCTGAGAGAGAGAGATCATCACACTACCTCTCCAGAGAGTGATTGAGAGCAGAGAAGAGAGAGGCGCACTTATGCGATTGATGAGGCACACTTCTTCTATAAGGGCACACTTCTGAGAGTGAGGGTGCATTTCTTGAAGCTGGGATAGTAGAGAGAAGCAGAGGATCTTCCTGAAGAGATTGAGGACACATTGAGATCTCATAAGTGATTGATTGAGAGAGATAGAGGGGCGCACTTCAGAGGATAGAGAGGGCACACTCTTGAATAGGGGTGCACTTCTGTGGCAGAGGGGTGCATTCTTTCTCAGTCAGAGCAATGCAGAGAAGATGGGCACACTTATACTATTGAGAGGATAGTAGAGACAGAGAGCACACTCCTTCATAGAGAGAGGGAGTCACTTCTTCCAAATATTCGCAGAGGCAGTCCATCAAGTATTTCAGAGCAGAGCAGAGCAGGGGGCACATTCCTCCGAGCATCAGTTGCAGTTGTTGCAGAGCTAGGATTTATCCCATAGATCTGGCACGCCTTCCAAGGCATCAGGTTTCTCTACTTGTTAAAATTCTTGATTGTAAAACATTCAATTCTTTCTGTCTTGAGATTGAAGAAAGCCCTAGTTGCTGGTTTTCCCCATTGGGATTTCCAGGATAAAATATTTGTGTACTGTGTGATTGGTTTCCTGTTCTGCTGTGCATGTTAGACAAGTTAGTGAGTTTATGTATTGTTGCTTATAAAATCAGATTTGAGATTTATTTCTATGTATGCATTCAGGAATTTTATTGAGTACTTAGAGTTAAGTGCAGGGAGATAAAAATTAATAAAGAAGCATGTTGAAATTCAAAGCTCACGCCATCTTTTAACTCCAAAATAAACTAGTCCTCTTGAGGAAGGTGAATAACCTCCTTAGACAAAGCATGCGCCTCTTGGTTTTGCTTTTGGAAAATGTGATTGAAATATAAGTTATTGAAACTATTTGCCAGGTTAATTGTATCATCCGATAGAGGTTGTAAATCAAAGTTCCTCATCATATATGCCGCCTTTATCCATTTGATTACCAACATTGAATTACTAAAGATCTGTAGAGAAGACTGCTCATATTTGACTGCTAATGTAAGAATTGGCCTTAAACCCCACAACTTTGCTAGATTGTTAGAATCTTGACCAATCCCTGTTTTGAAATGAATAGAGTGAGTCTCCAAGATATGTAATATCCCACCAACACTGCCTATTTGAGGTTCCTGGGAGGCTCCATTGAAATAGGACCAAGCCCTACTTTTGTCAATAGTCTCTTCGTTGATCACTCTCTGAGTTTAAGTAATTCTTTATTACTTAAAAGGACTCATTATATTGAATCTTTATTCCTTGTATTGCCACGACGAAAGGGTGTGCCTTTTTGTCGTCAAAGATTAATGAATTTTGGGCCAGCCATATGCCTCGTGGCAAAGCTCAAAACCTTTTTGCTCTTGCATGATTACACCATTTCTTCAGTCCCTCTTCAGTAAAATCCCAAGTCCATATACCTACCAGACCAATGATACCTATTATCTTAGCCCAGACCTGTTGAGTGTATGGACAACTCATGATCAAGTGATAATTTGTCTCTTCTATGTTGACAAAGATTGCACCTCCTTGGACTTGCAAAAGTCCTCTTTTGAAGAACGTCCCTAGTTGGGACTCTGTTATTAAGAAGCATTCATATGAATATTTGGGCTTTAGAAGGACATTTAAAATGCCACATCTCCTTCTATCACCATTTCGATTGTTTCAGGGCACCCTGCTCAATTAAAGCTTTATAACCTTCTTTTGGTTTGTAAAACCATTTGGATGTTTTGACCAAAGGAGAGAGTCCTCCTCACCCTTTTTCCTTACTAAGCTTGTGCGAAGCTTATCAATATAAACCTCTCGGGTCTTGTTGACCTAATCATTGTAATTTCTAGTAAAATGGTTTAGAAACTGGTTTTTTTGTGGGTTCAGAGTGGCTTTTGGTTCTGGTGTGGTTGGACCATAGGCTGGTTTGTTTTCTGAAACAGTGGATTATGCACAACCTCCTGTTGAGAAGTCAGACAATCCACCTCCACGAGGACAGAGGTGTAGCCTCTTTCATCATAGATATGCTTGCTAATGCAGTCTGGGGCATCCACTCTTCCTTCTGGTCGCATGTTAGGAGAGTTTCTGCCAGTTGTTTCTGAGCATCTCCCAGGGTCAACCAACCAGGACTGCTTAGCACTGGGCACTTCCTGGAGGACAGGATTATTTAGTGGATTTCTCAATGATTGACACAACTACAAATACTTCTATCCCCTATACTTTTACATCTGTACCTCATGATATACTGGCACTTCCACAGTATGACCTACTTTTTTGGTCACATCTGGACCTTAATAAAATGATCTTATCTTATCTGATTTGTTATAGACAAGATGTGAGGATGCATTTATTGACTAGGCTTTTGTGTAACTGTATAATCAGTAAATGATATAGAGCTAACATAAATAAGAAAACATTTATTTTGATTAATTACTAGCATTTAATGTTATCCTACTTCTAACATAAAATGCTGTTGCATTTAAGCACACTAATAAGCTTCTTCACGGCCTGCATAGTTCCAAAGCTGGGTGTAGGCATATAAGAGAGGATTGTTGGCAACTTCGAGTATGTGGGTAAAGAAAATCATTTGGTACCTACTACCTGTGTATGCTGGTAACGCTGCTTGTCAATTCTTTGAACGGTACATAACTTTGCTGAAGTAATCATCTTTCCTACCTCACTTTTGTAACAATATTGTCAGAGGTCGAATGTCTCTTCGATTTCCTTTCTTTCATCTTGTTGGCAACTTCGAGTATGTGGGTAAAGAAAATCATTTGGTACCTACTACCTGTGTATGCTGGTAAAGCTGCTTGTCAATTCTTTGAACGGTACATAACATTGCTGAAGTAATCATCTTTCCTACCTCACTTTTGTAACAATATTGTCAGAGGTCGAATGTCTCTTCGATTTCCTTTCTTTCATCTTGTTTTCATTGCCTTACTCCCAAGTCCCAGTTCTGTGCTTAGGCAATAATTTGTTAAGAATCTCAAACTTAGTTTAGAATATATAAATAAGTAAGACTCTTGAGTTCTGTGCTTAGGCAATAATTTGTTAAGAATCTCAAACTTATTTTAGAATATATAAATAATTAAGACTCTTGAAAGCGAAGTCTATTCACAAGAAATTATTCACAGCAGGATAAAGTTCAGGCCAAAGCTCATTCTGATACATAACAGTGAGAAAAGATTAAACATTTGAAAGATAATACCTCAGTGGCTTAGCCGAGGGGAGTTATTTTCACTGATAGATAAACAATCAAGAGGAAGATTTATAGGCTAGAAGTGAGATTTCTCTGCTGTAAAGTCTGACAAAATGAGGGATATATGAAAAATTACAGTGAGCTCTAAAGGGGTGTTGATAACATTTATGGATGATCCTCTGATAAAAAATAAAATAATAAGATTGCTAATTAGTTTTGAAACCGTTAGTTACTTATATCAAATATAAAAAACGACAGCATATATGATTGTCTTTATTAGTGGTCATGGTAGGGTTTGTTGTGTTGATTTTGTACCTAGGAAAGTGTTCCCATATTGACTTTGTGCCTAAGTCACTAAAAGGGCAAAAGTGATGTGACTATTGCATTAATTACATGAGATGTGTAATTAATTTTACTTTAGAGTCGTAAAGTGACCTTTTGATAAATTTAAGTGTTAGTTGAAAGAAATTAATTATTTATGGAGAGAAAAGCAACCTATTCTCATCCATCGATCATTAGAATCAATGTGGGCACTTGATCTAGTGACCATCCAACTACCCTAGGAAAGAAAATGAAAAGGCTTGGGGCAAAGGAACAGCACATTCATTCTTCATAAGAGCTGGTGAGGAGGTTGACTTCTTGAGAGAAGGACGCTTGAGAGAGGGACAGCATTGGCATGATTCCCAAAGCTAACCGCACAGCAGAAATGTGTAGGCATGACTTCCAATAAAGCTAGCACCGAAATCGAGGCACAGCAGGCAGCTTTAATTGAGTCCATACAAGTGGAGAGATTCTGTACTGTAGCTGAAGGGCATGAATTTCCAGAACTGTGGAAGGCATGAAATTTGAGGAGTAGTTTTGCTGTAGCAGAGGCATGAAAACTGAGAAGGGAAGACCATACTGGGTGCAAAATTCAAGGAAGATTACAGACTGAGAAGGCACGAATTTCAAGGTGGTCTGAGCACAGAAAATGAGTCTGTCTTCAGCACTGTTTTCAAGATAGATTTTTGGTCTTCAAGGGTTGAGATAAGTAGTGCATTTTGAAGAAAAAATAAAATGTAACTCTCACAGGTTTTCCCCATTGGTGTTTTTCCCATAGTTTTAAAAATCGTTCAAACCGGAATCGGAACCGGCCGGTTCACCGGTTCGGAACCAAACTGGGTCAAACCGGTTGGTTAACCGGTCCAACCGGCCGGTTTCGAACCTGACCGGTCCGGTTTGGAAAAATGCCAAATTTTTTTTCATTTACCCTTTTGTTATTGGAATGATCATTCAACATTGCTGCAGCTCTGTAATACCGATGATATGCCTGTTAAGAGAATTGTACTATTCTGTTTGTTTTCTGACTTGTTATTCTATTTTCGATATTGCAAAATTTTTAAAACTATTCATTATTCTGCNTTAAATTCAAATCGGCCGATTTATGACCGATTCATTACCGATTCCAATTCCGATTCCGAGTTGACCCTCGACCGATTCCGAGTCCGATTCCGATTTTTAAAACTATGGTTTTTCCTGGGGCTATTTGGCCTAAAAATACTGAGTCTGAAATTTTATGTGTGACTGATTTTTATTTCTGCTCATTTAAAATTGTAAAATTTCCATAGTGTTTCAAGCTACAGAATGGTTTGTGTGAAAAACTCATTTGCAACAGTCATATATGAATGGGGTTGGGCATTAAACTTGATGTTCTGAGAAAAACTTGAAATCGGGTTGGGAAAGCAGTGAAATTTTTACATATTGCATTAAGCAAATTACCAAATTGAAAAAGGCATTAATTATAAATATTTTCTCTTGGTTAGTTTTCGATGAAAAACTTTGAACAGCTAAGACAAATTCTTCGTACCGCTTAGGGTGGAAAGGCAAGTAGCTGAACCTTTTGCTATGTTTCCAAGTTGGTTTCAATTCTTCTGATAAATTATTCCTACCTTTTTCTGTAGGGGGCTTGAGGGCATTATTGACAGATCAGAATAAGTTGGTTGTAGCTGTCGGTGGAGCAACAGCCTTGGCAGCAGGCATTTATACAACAAGGTTTTACTCATTTCTCATAGATGTAATGTGCACATGGTATTAATAAGCAGCTTTGCTGATGATGACTGCTATCTTTGATTTAAACTTTAAAGTGAATCAAATCATGTTTATAAGTAGTATTATGTGATTCTAAATGTATGAGGTCCAAATCCGAGTTTATATAGTTGGAATCTCCATATTGGTGTTTTGAAAACTAAATGTCTGGCTTCTCTTTCTCTGTATTGTAGACAGGAGAAGTATCTATAACAGAAATGACTAGGCACATAAAACACGCTACCTGATCTAAAATGTTTTGACGATTTTGTAGTATTATTTATTATATTATGAGATTCTTGTGTCTCATTTATTTAATATGCCTTCTAAGTTACACTTTTTGTTTGGCATTGATTTTGAATAGCATATGCTATACTATACCATATTTGCACAGATATGCCCAGAAAGCTGAGGTTTTTTTATTTTAATAGCTTAGACATTTTGTTAATGATTGTTGGAATTAGAATTATATGTGCAATGAATAACATATATAAAAGGTTGTTATTTTTCTGAAAGGATGAGTCCCTTTTAAGCAAAGTATTTGGTAGGTGTGTTAAATTGATCCTTGATGTTGAACGCCTCACAGTGGATAAAACATTGGATATTACAAGTATTGGCACAGGAAAAGGTTGTACAACAAATCTTTAAAACCTCGGGATGTAATGAGGTTCAGGGAATGATGGTTGTGTTTTCAATATGCTATTTTAGTAGATTAATGAGAGTCTTATAGCATGTATTTAAGAATTGATTCAGTTAATTTAAAGTCCGCCTGCAGTGAATAACAAAAAGTGGATCTTTATCACTTTCTCAGTATACCGTTGTTATAAGGGAACATGTCTACCAGGACAGTACATTTTTTATAATTTAAGCACAAGAATGGACCATTTATACTTAGCAGTTACTCGAAAAGGTTTCTTTGGTGGTATGGACCACTGATAGGATGCAGAATAAGCCTCCATTTTTTGAGATCAGAAAGTTGTTCTAGCTGCCAATTCTACTTCCTCCTCAAGCAGGGAGGTGGTAGAAGTAGAACAACCATGCCAGTCTTGATTTTTTTAACTTCATTCCATTTCCATCCCCATTGATGAGCATGTACTCTGTATGACCTAGAGCTGACAAACTCTTACCTGTGAAGAGGCTTGTCCACAAACATGGTTTGTCAATCTATTGCACTTTTCTTTGTGCCACGGCCACCAGCAGTGGAACGCTAGTTGAATGCTTTTTGGGCTGTCTCTTGGAAAATCTTCTCCCATACAGTTTCTGCTCTCTCATCATCTTCATGTAAATTGAAAATTGAATGAGGTGGTAAAACCAATCTTGACTTCAAGGCTCTTATCGGAATCTTACCAGTTAGCATCTCTCTTACCAAAAGTTTGTAATATTTGCCTTCATGATTAAGTGTTTAGATAAGTCATCAAAGTCTTTTGTTTATAACGTTTCCAATAAATTGAGAAAGCATTGTAATTATTTTCATGCCTGCATTGCCTTAGTTGAGTTGGAGCTGGAGAACACTTACACACACACACACACACACACACACACATAAAAGCAGTGTTGCATAGGCACTGCTCCAGGGCCTTGGGGAACCTGTCTTGGTTATTCCCTTATTCAAGGGAACTTGGGGATGGGAGCAAAAAGTTCTTGATTGGCCAGGAGCATACGAGCTCTAAGATGATCCCTTGAGGTCCTGAATCGTATGAAAATTGTCTAGCCAGTGCCAACCCCCTAATCTAGGCCTGCTCAAGGTTGATATCCTTCAGAGCACTCCTTCCCTGGAGTGTTTGAGAGAATATATATAATGACTTCTAAATTTAATTGCAAATTTCACAGTATTTACAGGCAACTTACTTCCTTGTTTACTCTATAACAAAGCAATCTTGTGAAGAGGAAAAATATGATGATTATGGAAATGGACAGGAGCATGCTTAAGGGCAAAACTATCTCAACGAAGTTGTGGGCTCAAGTTACCTTACTTAATAGAAACCCCACTAAGGTCTTGAGTTAAGAGTCATGGAGTGGTAGGAAACTACAGATAAATCATCATAGAATCTTTGATAATTATGCATATGCACATGTGGAAAAAGGAAAAAGGCACAAGGTTGAAGAGAAAAGTAACAAATTCGTCTTTTTAGGGTGTAGCAAAGAGTCTCAATGCATATATATATTCTTAGATTTAGAAAGGAAAAGCATAACAATTGGTAAATGTGTTGTCTTTGTTGATCATGGGCAAGAAGAATCAAATCGTATTCTTGGAGCATGCTTTGTATAAGACAACGGTGACAATAAAGCGGCTGTGGATGAAAAGGAAGGTAGTCCAAAACATTAAGATTAGACTAATCCAACATCAAGTGTTGATGATAAGGCTAGTGAGAGCAAATCATCTCCAAAGTTCATGAAAATTCCAGATTGGTATCTATAAACACTAAAGGATTCCGTGCTATGGCTATTCACTGAAGTAGGTAGGAAACAATGAACTTCACATTAAGTATATGTTGCTTTAATAGACATTTTTGAACTCATATAGACCTAGTTCACTTGCAGAGCTAGATGGAAAACAAGTGTCGGAAAACAATGGAGGAATATAATGCAATAAAAAATTTTACTCGAAAGCTTGTTGAATTACCTAAAGTAAAAATGCTAAGAGGTAGGTCTACAAAGTAAAGTATAAGGTAGATGAAAATCTTGATGAACATGAGGCATGGCTAGAGACTTTTCATAAGAAGTTTTTGATTTCAAAGGGACTTTTGAACTTGTGGCTAAGACGAATAAAATTAGATTAATGTTAGTCATGGATACTTAGTTCAAGTGGGATATTGATCAGTCGGATCTCAAAAGCAATGTTATCATAAATGGAACCGGAATCAAACCGGTCGACCCCAAAAACCAAAACCGGAAGTTTTCTCATGTATATAGCTTGCAGGGGCAAATATAATGAAAACTAGTGTATTGCAATACGTATCTGAAACAAAATACATAAACATCGAGGCTTTAAAAGGCTGCGAGAGTCCAAAAAACATCATTCTACAACAAATATCGACATATCATCAAAATCATCTCCTATAATGGGATTGCCATCATTGGCTAATCCGAGCATTAAAATGAGGCAGAAAGATTCACATGTCTAATCAGTGGAATTGGTTCCACTGAAGGGTGCATTTTTACTAAGGTCATGACAAGCAGTCTCCTAGAGCCTGGTAGAATTGCTGATCACTTCAGCGCCAATAATTTTAGAAAACCATAAAATCCAAACTTGTATGTCAAAACCAAAGGCATGGCTGATGCAGGTATTGAAATCTTATATTTTGATGACCTTGTCATTCCAGGAATAATAGATGCATGATTGAGGAATACAAGTTGAGCTGTGTGAAGCCTTTGAAATGACCGATGCGATGAAAATGCTACTATCACTCAGTCAGGAGTCAGTCTCAAGTAGTCTTTTAGAATCTGGTAGAATTGCTGATCACTTCATATTTGGAAGTGTTAGAGGCTCATCAAATCCAAACTTGTATGTCAAAACCAAAGGTATAGATGGTGTAGTGATTGAAATCTTTTAAGTTGATAACCTTATCATTACAGGATCCACTGATTGGAGCATCCATTTCTTTGAATTCATTATAGATCTTAATCTGGTATTTCAGTGCACGATGATGCTTCTTATCAGATATTGAGAGGTTATTTTCAGTGCTTTCATCAGATATCGTGAGGGAATTTATTATGGAATCTCAGGATGGGATTTTAATGGATACAAAGAACAATGTTCACACATGCCTTTTACTGTTTGTTTATTCATCTGCAACTCAATATATAAAGGAATCTTCTGCAAACAGTTTTTGACTGGTGCATCTCTTTCAATCTTATATGACAGGCACTTCTTCTGAAATTGTTGCAGTCCTATGATTTCTTCTTTTTGAAGTAAAAAGTTGATTAAAGTGTCGGCCCACAATATTTTGGGCGCATTATGTAAATATTTGAATCTATTCTTGTTCTGTTTTTGCACCAAGAGTAGCAAGGTGCTTACAGTCCAGTATGGGGGAGATGTTGTCACATTTGTCACGTTACGTAATGTAATGTTCCCAAAATAAAAACTAAAAGAACAATTCATGTCAGCTCATAACTTATAAAAAATAAAAAGTAATTAAAAAATTCATGTTCCGGATCTATTAAGCACTGAGAGGGATCCAAATCCTTGAGGTGTAAACTTTTTCTTGACGTGTAAAAAATTTAAGATAAAAGAAATTACACCTGAAGAAATTGGATTCCACTCGGTGCTTAATAGATTTGGGTTTAAGATGGATCTATGTGGTTGGGATAAAAATACCATCATCTCAATAGAGAAGAAATAGAAACCCATTTCATAGGAATTTCTGAGAAGCCTCGGATAATATACAGTGACAGCGACCTTTGAGTTCAAGTCGGAATGTGTTGATAACGGTCTAGCCCGGATCTCACTTTTGAACCCATCGAGCATTCTAACAGCAAACCAACTCAGAAAAGACTTCATTTAGTAAGATACCTATCTCTGGTAGCCAGTTTATTAATGTCAGAGCCACACCATTTTGAGTAACCCACGAAAGAAGCAAACGTTTGGTACATGGTTATCTACAACCATTTAATTTATCTGCTCGAGATTCTAAAATAAATGTTCTGACTCCTGAGAGGTAAATCAACTCTAAAAACTGAAGTGCAAACCTTCTGATATATTTTTTTTCCTAAGAAAACAAACTTTATATTTGATATTTCAAGTTTGAAATAAAAAATATACATGGTCTTAGCCTATCAGCTCGAAATTCGGAAGTCAAAAGGACATTCTACAACCTATATCTAACTACATATTACAGTCATCCAAAAAACTGGTCAAGTCTCATAATTCCTCCTTCCTATCCTTCAGATTATCAGCAGAAACTGCATAAGTTAAGAAACACAACCCTCATAAATCTTCAGTATTAACAGTACAATCCACACTACTAGCTAATATCAAAAGATTGAAATGGAAGATTCTCAGGATACTGCGTCTTCCTTAAACTCTTGAACTGTCAATATGCCTTCCTACAAAGGCAGAACTTCCTTGGAAAGAGAATTAGCTTTGTGTTGAAGATTTTGTAGACATGGGAATCAAAATGATGTTTTCCCTTCAGTAATGTATTCATGATAGGTCCTATAGCCATATTTGAGATCTGGCATCTGTTGTTAGCCCAATCCAGAAGCAAAATTTTGGATCTTGCAAAATCTAAATGCTCGAGTCCTTTGTCTTCAGCTGTTTTGAACAAAATCCACAAAGCTTAAAATTCTGCTCTGTTGTAGGTCCCCAGTCCTGCACTATATTTCAAATGGTAGTGATGATGATTGTTAACATGAAGGATGGCCCCAACTCCACATACCTCTGGACTATCCTGACCAATGTTGCATGACTCGGTCTCGGCAAAGACTCAGCTGCCATATGACTCGTCGACGTGGGAAAGACTTGGGAAAAACTCGACAAGACTTGGCAAATAAAAAAAACTTAAAATATGGTAAATTTTGGACACATTAAATTTTTTTTATGTAAAAATAGGGAATTTGGATTTTGTAAAATTATTTTCAAGTGTCTTAGTGTAAAGAGATATGTGTTAATAACATCTTAAGATTATTTTTTTATTTAATTTGAAAAAAAGGTTTTTCTTTAAATGTTTTAAATTTGGTTTAACCACAACCCACATTGATTTTGATTTGATTTATATTAACATGAAGACCATTTTGAAATCCTATGTAAAGATATCTATAAATATGTTTAATAAAAATACAAAAAACAATTACAATTACAACCATCCATATTAAAGTAAATATTTCAAATATAAACATTTTCATTCTAATTCGTAATAACCTTCTTATTAATAAATTCTGGTCAATTCTTGGAAACAAGTTACCAAGAAAATTTAGACAAATAATACATCTAATGTTAAAAGCTAAAAGTGAAGGAGATGGAGAGGTCCATGAAGCCGAGGAAATCGCATTGCCCAGTTTCGTGTTCTTTAGTGTGCTGTCTAATCTTTCTTTGGGTGTTAGTAGATTATCGCTGCTGCCTTTGCCCTTTCCCAGGAGCTAGAGCATCTTATTCTCATTTCAAGGGCCTGGTAATTGGCTCCTTTTCGTTCTGGTGTTCCACTCAATCAATTTACCCTCCCCGTTTCGATCCTAATAATTTACCGTCTTGTTTTCGATCAATGAATCTTGTTTGCATATCTTGTTCCATCTCGTTGTAATGTGTGTTATTTAAAAATTCCACGAAATAATATGTTATACTTGGGTTGACTGGGTCTGCGGGGTGTGTGTTTTCCCTTTCACGGCCGAGTCCGAGCGAGTTCAATCCCGAGTTCGGGTCAAGTCCAACTGAGCCCACGATTTTCGACGAGTCCTCCAGCTACGGCGAGTGCTTTTGTGTCTCTAGTGATTACTCGGCCTGATAGTCAACTTGTCAAGACTCGCAAGTCTCTCACAAGTGGTGCTTCATTGATCCTGACACACCCCATCAATTTACCCCCAAGGAAAGGAATAGTCTGTTGCAGGTTCATTATAAATATTTTCTACTTTTTGTTTTGGTTCCTTCCGGTGTTCTTGATATGACAGTCTGATACTATGTGAGACTTGGCCATTTGACAAATTTTTTCCTTCAAAATCATCTTGTTTCTATATAACCAAAGTCCCCACAGCACATAACAAGGCAAATCTTTATGTCTTGTAACTGCAGTATCTTTGATCCAGCATTCAAAACAATCCAAAAGTGTGTTTTTGTCCCAAGCCGTTGTACCATTAACTAACTGTAGCCTTTCTTTTCCAAACAGAGAGTGAGAAAGGATAAGTAACAAAAAGATGATCAACAGTCTCATTTGCCCCCTACAGAGAGAACACCTGCTTGGCCCATTCCAATTTCTTTTCTGGCCATTGTCCTAATTCAGAATTTTATTAGATAATTCTAACCAGAGAAAATTCTTGTTTTCAAGGGACTTTCTAATTCCTAGACCAGCTTCCACCACCAAAGCCTTTCCTCCTTGATTTCTTCTTCTATTTTGGTTTTTCATATTCTAATTTTTCTGTTAATATCCTTGAAGCTTTGTTTTTAAACAACATTAACTCATCTTCAGTATCATTTAAGACTAGCATTATGTTTCTAAATGGAAGTCTGTTGTAACCATTCAGCTTTCATGACTCCCTGCAGTTACAATTCCTCTCCTGTTTTCCAGCCCTGTACCCAGTGACAGTCACTACATACCTACTAGGTTGTTTTTGTAAACCAACATGTGTGAGCCTTGTAACCTTTTTTATGTTAGTACCTGACTAAAAAATATAAACGTTCTTTAGTCCCCATCTTCTAGTTTCTTTTGTCCTAGCTATTTTGTTCCATTTTACAGGAGGAATACCTTTAGTTTCTTTTTTGCCAATCCAAAGAAAGCTAAAACACCTTTTTCTTAACTTGTCTTGTATACCTTAGGGATCTGGGCTATAGACAACCGGTAAACAGGTATACTTTCCAGAACAGTCTTAACTAACTCCAATCTTCCATCTCTTGACAACCATCTAAAACATCAACTGGACACCCTAGCCTCTGTTTTTTTGTTTAACCATAATCATGTTAAGTTTTAGGGTTAGGTTAGGGTTTGAAATATGCAATCAAACATTTATACTTTGATGCATAAACAGAACTAAAACAAGGTTAGATCCAGAACAGTACTGCTGCAAAAAACTTCAAACATAATTTTCATCTCTTTCAACTTTAACACTCCATTGGTCACTGTGTTAAGGACCCACTGTGTTAAGGTTGGTCCTTGAGATGATTTAACAAATGCAATGTACAGTAGCAATATTAACTGATAAAACAATAATGTACAGGAATCAGCAGTAAAGAACAATATCAATACTAATATATGATTGTTTTAGATCAACCTTATACTCGGACACTCTTCGGTTCTGGACTTGTCACTGAAGGGACAAGTCACCTAGGTGAACAGATGACGTACCTTGAGAGAGAGGGGGCGCTTAAGAGAGTTATAGCAGTAAGAATACAAAGCTCAGATTCTTGGTCAAAAGGAAGAGAAACTTCAGGCTTTAGCAGCACACCAGCAGAGGGACACAGTCATGCCAGCACACAGTCGTACTCAACAGAGACACACAGTCACATTGGGTGAGAGACACAAAGTCACGCTGAAAATGACATACAGTTATGCTGAAAAGTGACACAGTCATGCTGGCAAGTGACGCACAGTCATGTTGGCAAGTGTCCCACAGTCACGCTAGATGAGAGACACAGTGACGCTGGAAGGTGGAGCACAGTCACGCTGAGTAAACAGTCATGCGGGCAGGGACACACAATCATGTTTGAACCGGATGGACACAGTCACGCAGGCAGGGTGGACAGACATTCACGCAGCAGGCAGGGTCGACACAGTCATGTTGGCACACAATCACAGTCACGCTGGCAGAGTTCACAGTCCAGCCCTAGGGCACATATTTACAGCCCATCCTCATGGCCCAGCAAGGAGAAAATACAGTCCACGGCTAGCAAAGGAAACATGACCCAGCTAAGATAGAAACCCACATCCTGCAGAAGAAGAGAACTGACCCACTCAAAACTCAAGACGTCAACTCCAAACAGTAGAAACCCTAGACTAGGGTAAGCAGCGACCTCAAAGAGTCAGATAGATACTTTTCTCTTTCAGAGATGCACACTAAGGAAGGAGGAATGACCTTAATTTATAATCTTGATACCATACTTACCAGAATTGGAATCGGCAATAAATTGGCGAGGCAAAAGAGCAAAGAGTTTGAATCGGATCGGGAAAAAATCAGAAAAAAATCGGCAAATACAAAAAATTAAATATATACATTTTTATTTATTAAAAAAACATTTTTCATAAATATTAAGAATAGACATGTCCATATAAATCAAGAAGATATCAATAGATACCCAAAATATATCAGTTCTATTCCACTTAGAAATTTATCATGAGATTCCACCAAGACTCTTAATTAGTTAATATTTATATTATTAAAATAAATATTAAAAATTATATTTTATTAATATTAACATATATGTATTATAAAAAAAGTTATATTTAATATATTTTACATATAAAATATAAATTAATACTTAATAAATAATATAATATAATTTATAACTTTATAACATAAAACAAAACCATAGCATTCATCAACACTTATCTATCCGAAATCACCGATGGTCACTTAGCATGCATTAATACTTTTCGAAATCAACTGATGGTCACCATTATCTATTCGCCCACAGCCGTTAATCAGTGTTGTCTCGTCCTGCGGATAGTGGAGATGAGACACAGATGTCTCTATTGTCGTCGGGATAGATAGGAGGATGCAGTTTGAACTTCGAAGCCCTTAGAAAACAATTACCATCCACCGGACAACAGTCAATCCGAAGTCGCGCGGATAGGGGAGAGATCCGTAGGCGCAGAGGTGTTTGCCGTCGCCGGAATAGAGGAGAGGATGATTGGAACCCTCGAAAATGACCACCATGCAACCGACGGCAGTCCAACCGGAAAGATCGAAAACGATGATGAAAACGGGAATCCTTGGCCCGAGTTAAACCCGCCCCAGCCCAACTCAGATCGTTTTGCCACGAGCCGAGTCAAACTCGCGATTTTTCCGGTTTGACTCTCGAGTCCTGTAACTATGATCTTGACAAGCCTTCTAGAAAGGTCTCTTAGGTAATCCCGAAGATTTAGGGTAGTTACCAAAAATAAGATTAGGTTGACTTAGTATAAGTTACCATAGGTCAAATGGTCACATAAATAACAACATTAAAACAATAAAATAAAAGTTGACTTAGGATAGTAGCAATGGTCCAAACATAAAAACGATAAAGTACCAATGGTCCACAACTAAAAACCATAAGATAAAAGTCAACATACCAAAGGTACCCATCATAAGGACACTAGGACCAAGTAAAAGATAAAGGACCATAAGTCAACCAAAGGTGGTTACAGTAAGACAAGATAACCCTCATACCCACAAGACGAAGGTGTACCATAAACAACCCACTTTTACCTAAAGGACCAACAAGACGAAGGGCTTTAAGCTTTTCTCTCTCAAGGTATATTCTCACATGTATTTTATCATCACTGTATAAGGAGGTGATCGAAACTGGATGATGCGATCCTTTGGTCCTCACTACTGCTCCTAGGGGTTAGTTGCTAGTGACAAGTCCCTAGCAAGGGGTGGCCAGTCCCTTGAGAAACACTCTAGCAATACTCGATTAGGAGAGAGGACATCACACATCATCATCTTGGTCAATCTTGACCAAGATGCACCTGGTTATCTGTCTAGGAATGCTCCTGCAGGAACTCCTTGGTCCCAGACCAAGAATCTGCATTGTCTCAGACCAGGAAGTCTCTGTCTCAACCTGCAGGATTTGCTTGGACATCGTGTCCAAGAAATTCTCTGATCCCAAACCAGAATACCCTAGAGACATATAGGGGCCCTAACCATATGTTAGGGACTTTGCCATGGCATCGACCTGCTTGGTCTCAGACACCAGGGGCCTGGGCTCTTTGCTTTTTTGAAAGATTGTAATACATTCTTAAGCTCCTCTTTTGTCACAGCTGCCTCTAATGTTTCATTCATCCTTGGATCAGAAAAGGGAAAGAGCCTCACAGCATTCATTAAATCCCCAATACTAGTATTGCCATGATCCTTGAACAAATTTTAAAAGTGGCTCTTACCTGCACCTGCAATCTCCTTGATAGTTTTTGCCTTGGAACCATCTGCTGTTCCCAATACCCATATAGTATTGACTCTTTTATGATGATTTGCGTAGTTTTGAAAAAATTAGTATTACTTTTCCCTGCAGTGAACCAAGTAGCTCTACTCTTGAGTCTCCATTCAATTTCTTCTCCAACTGAATTTGGGTTAAACAGAATAATAATTATTTTTTAACACCCAAAGCATTTGAGTTAAACAGAATAATAATATTTTTTTCAACATCCTTTAATTCCTGGATATCTTTCTGTTTCTTCAACCTTGCCCAATCTGCAGTTAGCTTCCTGATCTCTTTTAAATTGTTAACAAACTGTTGTGCTGCTGACATCCCAGAAGATGCATCAAACAACTTCCAATTTCTAACAACTAAGAATCTGAATTCATCTTCACATAACCAAGCATGATTAAACTTGAAAGGAAATGGAGTTTCTACTTCTCTACTTCAAGTTGTAACTAAACAGAACAATGATCAGAAGAGCCACCTATCCCAACCCATGACTTGTATCTTGGAACTTAATTCACAATTTTTCCAGCTACAAGGAACCTATCTAGTCTATTTGAAATGCCAACTCTTTCTCTTCTGGAATTTTTCCAATCGGGGACTAGTTTTAGTGGCTCAACATCTTCCTGATTCAAATCTTCAAATAGCAAAGAGAAATAATCAGCCAGTGGGATTGCTCTGGCCATCTTTTCCAACACTTCCCTGGGGCTTAGCAGCAAATTCTGGTCTTCCCCAACTATGATGTTTTTGTTAAAGTTAGCACAGCTGTGAGACCCATTCTCAAGGAGGATGGTACCCTAGTTAGTTTACTACGGCATAGTAAGACCCTAGAAGATACCCTATGGCCCCCAATAGTCTCCTGGGGTTCCTACTCCGGGACCAAGCAGGTTAATGCCATGGAAAAGTCCTTAACATATGGTTAGGCCCCCTATATGTCTCTAGGGTATTTTGGTCTGGGACTAGACAGTTTCTTGGACACGATGTCCAAACAGATCCTGCAGGAGCATTCCTGGTCAATTAACCAGGTGGATCTTGGTCAAGTTGACCAAAATGGTGATCTGTGATGTCCTCTCTCCTAATTGGTTATTGCTAGGTTGTTTCTCAAGGGACTGACCACCCCTTAATGATGTCACTAGCACCTAACCCTTAGGAGCAGTATTGAGGACCATAGGATCACATCATCCAGTTTGGATCTCCTCTCTTATACAACGATGATAAAAATATATGAAACATTGTACCTTGAGAGAGAGAAAAGATTAAAGTCCTTGATCTTGTTGGTCCTATGGGTTAAAGGGGGTGTTTGTCCACCTTTATGGTGCACCTTGGTCTTGTGCGTATGAGTGTTGTCTTAACTTCTTATTATGACCCCTTTGGTTGGCTTTTGGTCCTTTATCTTTTACTTGGTCCTAGTGTCCTTTTTATGTGTACCTTTGGTATGATGACTTTTACTTTATGGTTTTTATTTTTGGACCATTGGTACCCTATCCTAAGTCAACTTAACTTTATGGTTTTTATTTTTGGACCATTGGTATTTTATCCTAAGTCAACGTAACTTTATGGTTTTTATTTTTGGACCATTGGTACCCTATCCTAAGTCAACTTAACTTTATTGTTTTTATTTTTGGACCATTGGTACCTTATCTGAAGTCAACTTAACTTTATGGTTTTTATTTTGTAAGACCTTTGGACCATTGGTACCCTATCCTAAGTTTACTTAATTTTATTTTATGTTAACAACCACCCTAAAAGCTAGGGTTGAAGAAGGACCCTTCTAGATTTCTTTTCAAGTTATAAAAGCAAGTCTCATCCTTCATTGTAATTATCCAAGAAGTTAGATCTCAGCTTTCATCTTTATGTTTGGCGTCTGTTGCTAGGTTTTTGCTGCTTTATCCTTGGGTTATCAGATATGAGTTTGAAGGTTTCTCCTTCGTCTTGCTGATCTGTGAAGTGTGTTGTGGACTGGTTAGAGCTGTGAACCGTGGACTGTTAGAATCCCCTTTGTTGAGCTGTGAACAATGGACTGTTAGCGTTCCTCTTGCTCAGCCGTAAACTATGTTGTGGATTGTGACCTTTTGCAGCAGAATGGTTGACTATGTGTTGTCTCCCCTGTTGGGCTGTGATTGTTTCCTCTGGGCCGTGACTGTTTTCTCTGCTGGACCGTGACTGTTTTTCTCTGCGGCATGACTGTTTTCCCTGCTGCCGTGACTGTATCTTCTATGCTTATAACGTGGCTTTGTTTTCTTTGCTGAGCACGACTGTGTGTCCTCTGCTTAGTGTGACTGCGTGTCTTCTGCTGAGCATGACTCATGACTATATGTCTTCTGCTGAGTGTGACTGTTTGTTCTCTACTGAACGCGATTGTATGTCTTCTGCTAGCGTGACTGTGTTTTATCTGTCAACGTGACTGTGTCTTCTTCTCTGCTGAGCGTGACTGTGTGTCTTCTGCTAGCATGACTATGTTTCTCGGCTGAGCAGTGACTTGGATGGGTTGTGCTTTATGAAGTTGCCTTCCTAAGAAGTGTTGTTGAAGTTTGTATAAAGATTTGAAGTTTCTCTTCATGTTGATTAAGAATCTGAGGTCTTTACACTTACTAACATAACCCTCTTAAGCTCTCTCCCAAGGTACGTCATTTGTTCATCTAGGTGACTTGCCTCTTCGGTGACAAGATCAAAACCTATAAATACCCGAGTATAAGGCTGATCCAGAACAATTATAGATTAGTACTGTTACTGTTCTTTACTGCTGTTATTTCCTGCACTTTATTATTGATTTATCAGTTATAATATTGTTATTGTACATGGCATTTGGTAAATCATCTCAAGGACCAACTTTAACGCAGTGACCAGTGCAGTGTTAAAGTTGTAAGAGATGAAAATTGTGTTTGAATTTTTTGCAGCCATACTATTATGAATCTGACTTTGTTTCATAATTCTGTTTATGCACGAAAGAATATTTTTTATGTCAATTCCTAACCTAACCCTAAACTTTAACATGGTATCAGAGCTTAGGGTTTGTAGATAACTCTGTTGTGTAGTATAACAGAGTCTACAAGAATCCTAAGATAAGGGTTTCAGCATTGTCAAACTAACAGTAAGGGTTTGAACTTTATTTTTGGCCATCAAAGTGTGAAAGATCTGATATTTACATTGACTAGATTTAAAATCAGTGACAACTGAACAAAGAGATGTGTTTATATCAGTAGTATTGACAAGTGTTATTTCAGAAAACGGATTTGATAGATTTTGGACATGATGACCCCTTGAAGAGGTAGGAAGAAAGCTTACTTAACTCGTATCACAATTATGATACCTTATAGTTGATCATTTTTTGTGCAAAAGAGTTTTCATGACACATTGATGGATGTGATCAAGAAGTTAGAGTTCATGATCACGATCATATAACAATCGGGGGTTATGTTGTACTAACAAGTGTGATGATGCATGGTGGTATTATTTAAGAAGTGGATGCTCAGTTTTAAAGGACATTGGTATAGACTGCTTAATCATTGGTTGTGATGCATCGATCAATGTAATAAGAATTGAATTAACAAAGAAGCTTAGAACTCATATCTAGGGCTATGATCTAAACTAGATTGTGCTAAAGCATGTATGTTATTGCATGAGGACGATATGATGTTGACACCTTTGGACCTCTAAGTGTACATGTTCAATCAAGATGCATCATGTCATTTCTGCGTAAGGGCATATATAAAAAGGGAGGACTTTCTATCCCAACTTACGTTGATTCCTTGTCATGACATATGGGTATGCTCTTGATGGCATTGAGATAGTTGCTTTGTGCATATATGAATGATGATATCATGTTAAATTAATATTGATGACAATCAAACTTCTTGTAGATAAGATTCACAAAAGGAGGATGATGTTACAAGTAATGAATGTTTGCAGATCCTGTTTATGTTTAGAATTAATTGCACGACTCAAAAGGGAGTTGAGTGCTCAAGTACAGAGGGAGCAAGAGGTTCCACAAAATGCTGGATCAGTGATGTTGGATGTTCATCCTCCGAGAGAAACTACCAGGCATTTGTTATTGATAGAGTGGGACAACTAGTTCAAAGATCAAGAGCGAGCCAAATATGCTCCTCAATCCACAACAGAATGGGATTGCAAAGAAAAGTTGTGATCTCCCTTGATGAAAGTTTTCAGAATCCTCCCAGTGGTATAGACAGGGAAATAAGCCTAGTCCATCAATCATCTCTCTTAGATGAGTAGAGGAAGGAGGTTAGGGAGTCTTCAGTTGATCTCTCTGAGAAACCTATTGAGAGGTTTCATGATTTCTCTGGTTTGATATCTTAGAGGAGCCATGTCACTGTTTTAGAAACCTCCATTTACGAGGAAGAAAACACAGGTTTGGAAGATATTAAATGACGTGCAAAAAGTGGTTCTCAATGATCAAGGGAAGTCAGTTATAACTTCCAAGAGGATCTATAAAAGATCAAGCTTATTGCTGACGGTTAGAGCTGTTTGGAGCTCCCAGAAAATCCTCTGCTCTATCACAGGTATGAACACATCAAGAGGAAATATCACCATGTCTGGGACATGGTGCAATCTGCTTTGTCAAGTAGACAGTTTACTGATGTGTTGACTAAGCCTCTGTTGAAGTCCAAGTACTTCTGAGACAAGCTTAGTGTTGCTGAGAATGCCTTTTGTGCTGAGAGGGAGTGTTAAAGATAGTGCAGTTGCGAGACCCATTCTTAGGGAGGATGGTACCCTAGTAAGTTAACTAGGGTAGAGTAAGACCCTAGAAGGTACCCTAGGGCCCCAGTAGTCTCTTGGGGTTCTTGGTCTGGGACCAAGCTGGTGGATGCCATGGCAAAGTCCTTAACTTATCGTTAGGGCCCCTATATTTCTCTAGGGTATTCTGGTCTAGGACTAGACAATTTCTTGGACACAATGTCCAAGCAAATCCTACGGGTTGAGACAAACTTCCTAGTTTGGGATGAGGTAGATTCTTGGCCTGGCACCAAGTAGTTCTTGCAGGAGCATTCCTAGTCAGTTAACGAGGTGGATGTTGGTCAAGTTGACCAAGATGATGTGTGATGTCCTCTCTCCTAATCAGTTATTGCTAGGTTGTTTGTCAAGGGATTGACCACTCCTTGATGATGTCACTAGCACCTAACCCCTGGAGCAGTATTGAGGAGCAAACAATCACATCATCCAGTTTAGATCTCCTCCTTATACAATGATGATAAAAATATATGAAACAATGTACCTTGAGAGAGAGAAAAGATTAAAGTCCTTGGTCTTGTTGCTCCTATGGGTAAAAGGGGTTGTTTGTCCACCTTTATGGTACAACTTGGTCTTGTGGGTATGAGGGTTGTCTTAACTTCTTATTATGACCCCTATGGTTGACTTTTGGTCCTTTATCTTTTACTTTGTCCTATCGTCTTTTTATGTGTACCTTTGGTAGGACTTTTACTTTATGGTTTTATTTTTGGACCATTAGTACCCTATCCTAAGTCAACTTAAACTTATGGTTTTTGTTTTTGGACCATTGGTACCTTATCTTAAGTCAACTTTACTTTATGGTTTTTTTTTTTGGACCATTGGTACCCTATCCTAAGTCAACTTAACTTTATGGTTTTTATTTTTGGACCATTGGTACCTTATCCTAAGTCAACATAACTTTATGGTTTTTATTTTGTAAGACCTTTGGACCATTGGTACCCTATCCTAAGTTCACTTAATTTTATTTTATGGTAACCACCCTAAAAGCTAGGGTTGAAGCCGTGTTTTAAAAACTGGTCCGGCCGGGTTGACCGTCCAGACCATCACCAACCCTGAACCGATATAAAACTCGGCCTTTGGACCGGTTTGGGACCGAACCGACCTACTAGATGTCTGAATTGGCCAAGCCCCACTAAAACCAGCTGGGTTCCTCATTGAATGTCTCACTGTTTAAAAAAAAACCCTAAACACGTTTCGTAGCACTGCTTTTGTACCACTTCTTTTTGCACTGTTAACCTTTTAAGTATCATTGTGTCAGCAAATTGTGGATGGTATTGATTTCAAGGAACAACTCACATTTTGAAATAAGAAGTTAGCATAATATTAACAATAATAACCAATCCCTTAACATGAAAATGTAAGTCCATGACACCATGTCAATCCAGGATCCAGATAACCGTTTTGAAGACAACTTCAATCCCCTCATACTATATTCCTAGATGAAACTCTCTTTTCACATTACTGCAAGTCTGCATGTGAAATTTAAGCATTTAAAGCCGAATCAAGGAAGACATCAAATTTCTAGCATAACAAGAATCCTCCTTATAAGGGAAATCAGACAGATTGTGCATATTTCTGTGCAATGAAAGAAGCATTTTTGTATTTTCTATTTCCCTTAAGAGGATATTGATGCAAAAAAATGGTATGTACTGACTTTTGCAGGCAGCAGGATACGAGTGTTCTTAATGAAACTGTGTATCCGAGACTTGAAATAATGGAGTTCTTGGAAGAAACTTGAGATAATAGAGCCTCATTAATATTGTATTTTGTTTCAGAATCTGAGATATTGTAGTGTACTTGGTGCCATTTTGTAATTGTGACCCATACATTGTTTATGATATTAATATATAGATATATGAGTAGATTTTGCATATCATGTTTCAATTGGTTTGAAATCGTAGCTTGGAATGTCAAATACATTTTTTCATTAAAATTGATTTTTTTATGTATTTTTGAATAGTCTGAGTCATTGAAATCAAACCGCTCCTGTTCATTACCGGTTCTGGTTTTGGTTTGAGTTGACCCTCGACCCATTGACTCTCGGTTCTGAGTTTTAAAACATTGGATTGAAGAAGGACCCTTCTAGATTTCCTTTCAACTTATAAATGCAAGTCTTATCCTTGATTGTAATTATCCAAGAAGCTAGATCTCAGCTCTAATCTTTATGTTTGGCATCTGCTGCTAGGATTTCGCTGCTTTTATCCCTGGGTTATCAGATATGAGTTTGAAGGTTGCTCCTTCCTCGTGCTGATCCATGAAGTGTGTTGTGGACTGGTTGTGTGTTGTGAACTGTGGACTGTTAGAATCCCCTTTGTTGAACTGTGAACAGTGGACTGTTAGAATCCCCTTTGTTGAACCGTGAACAGTGGACTGTTAGCATTCCTCTTGCTCAGCCGTGAACTGTACTGTGGACTGTGACCCTTTGCAGCAGAATGGTGACCGTGTGTTGTCTCCCCTGTTGGGCCATGATTGTTTCCTCTGGGCCGTGACTGTTTTCTCTGCTGGACTGTGACTGTTTTTCTCTGCTGATAACGTGACTGTGTGTCCTCTGCTGAGCATGACTGTGTGTTCTCTGCTGAGTGTGACTGTGTGTCTTCTGCTGAGCTTGACTCGTGACTATTTTCCCTGCTGCCATGACTGTATCTTCTCTGCTGATAACGTGACTGTGTGTCCTCTGCTGAGCATGACTGTGTGTCCTCTGCTGAGTGTGACTGTGTGTCTTCTACTGAGGATGACTTGTGACTACTAAGCATGACTGTGTGTCCTCTGCTGAGTGTGACTGTGTGTCTTCTGCTGACCATGACTCGTGACTGTGTCTTCTGTTGACCATGACTCGTGACTGTGTGTCTTCTGCTGAGCGTGACTGTTTGTCCACTGCTGAATGTGACTGTATGTCTTTTGCTAGCACGAGCATGTTTTATCTGCCAGTATGACTGTGTCTTCTTCTCTGCTGAGCATGACTGCGTGTCTTCTGCTAGCGTGACTGTGTAGCTAATTGAGGAAATTAATCACGGATAGCACTGGGGTAGCTAATTGAAGCTATGTCACAAGGTTCGGCGAACTTCAACCATCAGGTTCGAAGTTCGTCGAACCTTAAAAAAAAAATCTGGTTCGTTTAGGTTCGTCGAACCTCAAAACAGCCATTTCACAGTTTTGATGGTTTTTTTTTTTTCGTTTTGTTTTGTTTCGCGAGTCCACCCTCGCCCTCCGAGTCTTCGACCATGATCTATTTCCACCCGTGTCCGCTGAATCTTCAACAGGCGCTCTGCACAGTGTGAAGTTGAACCCCTCGCTCGTAGGTAATGTATTAGGCTTCAACCCAACATAACTCGCGATGCTAAACCCTCGATCCAGCATGATTCTGGGCGGCGGAGTCCATCCACCACGATTTTGGACAATGCAGTCTGGACGAGTTCAAAGGTAACGTATTGGGATTCAACCCATCATAGCTTGCGATGCTAAACCCTCGATCCAGCATATGATTATGGACGACGGAGTCCTAGCTCTGGACGAGTTTGAAGGTAACGTATTGGGATTCAACCCATCATAGCTTGCAATGCTAAACCCTCGATCCAGCATATGATTATGGACGGCGGAGTCCTAGCTCTGGACGACGGAGTCCAACCACGATTCGATTTTGGTCAACGAAGTCTGAACGAGTTTGAAGCCACTGCGTATGGTGTGCAGTCCAGTCACGAGTTCGGACGTGTATATTTTTAATTGT
>LPNX010458516.1:492655-522853 GCA_001517045.1 Pseudotsuga menziesii | reverse complement strand
ATAATATATATATATATATATATATATATATATATATATATAATTTGTGGAAATTATAAAACATTAATATATGTTTATTTTTAATATAATTTTTAATTTTTCTAAAAATGTATATAGTCGAACCTCATCCGAACCTCATTGGAAAATTCGAACCCGAATCGAACCTGAAGGTTGAACCCGAATTCGAACCCGAACCTTGTGACATTGAATTGAAGTAAATCTCTTTGAAGCACCTCCTCCTTCCCTCCTCGCATGGTTTCTGTATTGGTAGTTTAGCTATGATATCTTTTTAAAAATAACCTGCTGTTCTTTTTAGAAGATGATGGTAATGAGTATTTTGTTTTTGCATGTGCAGAGAAGGTGCCAGAGTTGTTTGGGGTTATGTCGACAGAATATTGGGCCAGCCTTCATTGATCCGTGAGTCCTCGAGAGGAAAGTATCCATGGTCAGGTTTAATTTCTCGTAACATGAGTTCTATTTCCAGAGCTCGTGACTCAACTGCAGGAAAGGGGACTGCCGAAAATGGCAATGGTTTTGGTGATGTGGTTCTTCATCCTTCATTGCAAAAGAGAATTGGACAACTTGCCAGTGCAACTGAAAACACTAAATCTCATAAGGCTCCTTTCCGTAACATACTTTTCTATGGACCTCCTGGGACAGGAAAAACCATGGCTGCAAGGGAACTTGCTCGCAAATCGGTATGTTGTTTTCTTCATATAAATGACTGGCATAATTTTTTTCTTTTTTTTTGAAATGTGGGATTCAGGTTGGTGTGTTATTTCATGGTCTGTAAGACTCCTAGACTGTGTAGATAGGTATAGTGTGATCATTACTTTTCCTTTTCTATTTCTTGATCATGAGAAGACTGAGGAGGTCCTCTACTGGCCTGCAAATATGAAAACTTTAATATTGAGCTGAATATTGTCAATGATGGGAAGCATTTGGATCCATTATTAATGCGTGAATTCTTCAATGATCATATAAAATTAGAATTGAGAGATTGAACATACATGTGTGGGGTGTTTGTCATGGCCTCTAAGGTTTCTAGACTGTGAAGACTTATAGTGATTGTGATATTCTCTTTTTGCTCTCTTGATCATGAGTAACTATGGAGGTCCTCTAGTAGCCTGCAAGTATGAAAACCTTTACATGTATAATGTCTTTGTAGTTGCATATTCTTGAATATTTCTCAACAGTTTAAAGTTTAAAGTTCAAACAGCATTTATTTTGCTGTACCTTGTCAATATCGAGAAGCTTTATTATACATTTTTTATGTGTGGATGTTTGTATGATAATGTGCTTAAATGCTTTTAGAAATGATACTGAGAGTGTGATTGAGTATTTCATTGTTTGTGAGAGACTGATGTGAATGAGTAAAAGTAGTTCTGTTGTTCATTTAAGTTAACATAATTGATATTGAGAGAATGCGATTGAGTATTTCATTGTTTGTGAGAGACTGATGTGAATGAGTAAAAGTAGTTCTCTTGTTCATTTAAATTAACATAGCTGAGTCTGTTGGTCATATGAATATTACAGGGGTTGGAATATGCACTGATGACTGGAGGAGATGTAGCTCCATTGGGTTCGCAGGCTGTCACAAAAATTCATCAACTTTTTGACTGGGCTTCAAAATCTAGGAAAGGGTTACTACTGTTTATTGATGAAGCAGATGCCTTTTTATGCGAGTATGTCTCCTCTTTCACTTGGGCAAAAGTAGAAAAGTTACATTAGTACCTAATTTTTCTTGATTAATAATTGGAGACATCATCAAATGGTATTACTAAGCAATTAACGTCAATAATGGCACATCTAGAAATGAGTTAAGATAATTAATCTAAGAACGTAAAGAGGAATAATGATCATATCTTAGTAATCTGGTGCAAAGAAAAGGGTAATGTAGACAACATATCAAAATAGATAGTGTAGGCTGCACAAGAAACTGTCAGTAATGAAGGCAATGTTTGGTCCACTGTGAGTCAAGTGAATAAGGTTGCACACCAACTACCTATATAAAATAGGATCAATGGTAGTAGTTGTACATTTGGTAGTCAACTCGACTCTGTTGCCAAATGTTGCAGGGGTTGGGCTTACAAGATTCCATGGGAAATCACTGAAGAAGGTCAAGAGCATACTTTGTCTGCTCACGTGAAGTGAAGATCCCATCATTCATTTAGCACACTTGGATAATGGTTAGATACAGAGATTTTTTATAACAAATATGAGATCAAAGATCTATGGGATGGAGGGGTTACAACTTGATGCGGTTCAGTTTTTCGTACATACAATACACAGTACAAATTTGGAAAGCAAATGATTATCTTTGTTCCCAAAGAATGATACCCCTATGTAAGGGACTTGATCAAGAGCATTCGGCTACTTAGCCTAGTGGTCTCTCTAGGGAGGGGTTTGCCTGGGCCTGTCTGTTTTTCTGCAGCTTATTGTCCCTGATGTGCATCATTGTGATACTCTCCTTGTAACATCTTACAACTAGCTTCCCTGAAACATTTTGGCCATCCTCCCTCTTCCAACAGCAATCCCTTGGTGATGCTCTTGTAGGAGGTACAATTGAGGGGGAAGTGTTGCTCCATTTATACCTGGACCACAAACTTGGTAAGTCCTTTCCATTCCTCCTTGGGCTTCTTCCATTTCCCTGTCTTGCATCTTATGACCTTTGTGATACTGTCCTGAGTTGGGCCTGTTATCTCCTAAGTAATTGCTCTATGTAAAAGCTGTAACAAAACATGTGAGAACCTGAAGATGACTCCTAGATAAGCTAGCGCTGTCATCTTGGTAGCCTTATCTTTCTATCTTTAGGTTAGCTCTCCTATCTAGCTCAAGTGGAGAATCTTTACACAAACCAAGTCCAAGCAATGAAACATGGAGAAGGTTCTATGGACTTAAAGTAAACCTGTTTTGAGAGTTTATTGTTGCACCGATATGTGCTTTCTACAGGGCAAAGTGGATGAGATGTGTCACATTTGTCACGCTGACATGGCACATGTCGGCTCCAAAATCTAAATATGTAAAAAACATTTAGTTTCAAGCATACACAGAAAAAAGACATCTATATTTATGATTTTTAACAAGTTAAAAAAAAGATTCTAATATCCAATTGTCTGTTTTATTCTTTATAGTAGTTTTTGATTGTATCAGAAATATTCTTAAAAGATCTCTTCCAGTTAAATATTTGCAAAATTGACTGAATCATATTAGTAGTTGATTGTTATCAAATTGTCTTGGTTTTGCTTGAAAAGGCTAGCTAGGTTGTGTTCTCAGGGATTCTTTTGAAAAGGTTGTACATTAATAGTTTGGACACTAAGAGTAAGAAACTGGATAGTATGTGGAGTATATATATATATATTGAAAGCAATGTCAATATATATATATATATATATATATTGACATTGTTTTCAATATATATATTAACAATGTCAATATATATATATTGACATTGTTTTCAATATATTAAAATGATATAAAATAAAGAGAGAAATTCATTTTAATTCCATATTTTTTTAGAGATATAGATGCTTACAATTGATTTTTCTTTTTTCCAGTACAATGTATGTGTTGTCAATTAGATTGTAGTGCTGTTAAGTTTAGTATAGATCCATCTTAACTCTGATTCTAAAAGGAGTTTTCACCTGAAAGGTGTAGATTTTTCACAAGTTTCAGCCTCCGGTTATAAGTTAAAAATATTGTCTCAGTTTACTTCATTCTCAGAAATTTAAAATGCTGGAAATAAACATAAATATCAGACTTAATAACACTGCTGTAACTTCACTTTTTCATGGACAAAAAATAAATAAAATGCACGCTATTCAACACACAGTACTCAGGAATTTTTGGCCAATGGCCCTGGAAAAACCCGCAAGAGGAAAACCAGTCAGAGAGAGAGAGTATATTATCTCTTCAGGATAAAAAATCAGACATTCTTTTACATTAAAAAATCCAACTTATCTCAACTCAGCAGGCTGCCTTGTTTTCTGTGCAAATGTAGCCTCAATTTCTGTGCAATATTTTTCTCGAAAACAGTGCCGAAATAGCAGCAACCTTCAGCCTCGATTTCTGTGCAGAAAGAGAATTTCTGCCTTCGATTTCTATGCATACAATGCAGGAAATCTGTACAGTATGACAGCATTAAATGCTGTCGTATAGTCCTTGAAAATTGTGCTAAAAAATGCTGTCATCAACCTTGAAAACCGTGCCTGTTCTATCCCTCAATTTCTGTGCTGAACTGTCCCTTGGAAACCATGCCCAAAACCGTACAGTACGGATTCCTTATTTCCTCGAAATTTGTGCCTGCAATAAATTCAGCCGTATAGTCCTAAGGTTTTGTGCAAAATATTAAGGGCTGTCTCGAAATTCGTGCCCACCAAAATCTCTTCAGCAAGCTGTCTTGAAAATTGTGCCCACTCTCTTCTTCTTCTCTCTCAGCTCTTCTTCTCTCAAGAATGAGGCAAAATGCCTTTCCCTTGCCTTTTTGAGTGAACCCTAGGGTGAGTCTAATCTAACGGTTGAGATTAGACTAGATCAATGGATGAAATTAATTGCTCATATTTTATTTCTAAAATGTTAATTTCAGTCACCCACTTAAATTTATTAAAAAGTGACTTTAACACTCTAAAGTCAAATAAAATGCCTTCACTTAAGTCATTTAATGCAAGGGTCACTTTATGTTCCCTCTCTAGGTGACTAAGGCTAAAGTTGCCTAGGGGAACACCTTCCTTGGTACAAAACTAACAAAAGGGATTTGATCCCTCTTGGCGCTTGATAGAGCCAGAGTTAAGATGGATCTATGCTGGTAATATGTTATTTCCAGGTTTATTCTTGCAATACTTCAGCTTAATAATAATGAATTCACAATGATATAATGAGGCTAAAGGGCATTTTGTTTATGGAACATAAAGCTGGAAAATTAAGATTTAATGACCAGAAATTACAGTCCTATGTGGATGATAAAATGAAGGCTTTTTAAATGTAATCTGAAATCTTGATTTTATTGCTGTAATTTCCTGATTACATAACCAGAAAATTTAGGTGGGTAAATGCGGTTGCAAAGGACTTTTAAGAGGGCTTTAATATCAGATGTTAGAATATAGATGGCATCAATTAGCAGCATCCAAATAGCAAAGAGAGAAACAAGTAGGTCTAAAGTTATAAGCACTTTCAACAACAATTACAAGTGGAGGGGATTCTATTCTATAGAATTTGAGTTCAACAACCTACACAATAAAATAATAATATTTCCTTAGATATAATCTAGGGAGACCTAAACTACCATTTTCCTCTCACCTCCTAGAAAAGAAAAAGGTAGATGCACTCCCATAGATGAGATCTAGACTATGTCAAAGCAATAAAAGTAAGTATATAGAACTCCCAACAAGGAACGCTCCACTAGGCAAGGTCCAATGTCTCCACAATCTAATCTCCATCCTCACATGTGTTGTAGGGTCAAAATAAAAAACCCAAGGGCAAGGCACAAATATGATAATATCCATTCTTTCAATAACCATTTCAAGTGGAGGAGCTTTTGTTCAATACAATTTGAGTTCAACAACCTCCATCCTGTTGTGTTGGTCAGGAAATGGCCTAGCTTAGTCATGTATGATATTAATTCATAGGACACCTAGCCTAGGCACATTAGTGACCACACATGCCATTCAATATGTGCCTCAATTTTTGGATGCTCATGCTCCATCTACAGTTGCTGGATGACCTTTTTCGGTAGAGTTGGGGAAATTGCATATCTGCTCTTCAGCAGAAGTTGTGTCATTTTTCTGCAGAATTAGTTACACTCCTTCAAATATAAGTTAAGATAAGATAAGATAATTTATTAATGTCCAATAAATGGCCACAAAAGTAGGTCAATGGTACTGTGTGGTACCATAAGTCTATACAAAGTGGGAGCACTAAGGCGGCTCCTATAAAAACAAGAGGTAAGATTCTAACCTAAAAACCAAAAGGAGCTAACTCCAAAGATGGAGATGTACAAAGAGAGTTGATACAAAAGAAAAATGTACAAGGGGAGTGTATCTAGAATTTGTGATACAAAAATAAAAAATGGTGAATATGTCATGGTGCATTAGAAGCATTGGTGGCATCTCTCTCAACATCTGGAGCTGAATGAAGGAATCTCAAAATAGTACTTTGTTTGAAGGAAGAACTAGAAGAGAAGCTAGAATGGGTAGTGTGCCACCACATGGAGTGGGGCATCTACAGCTGTGATTTGGATGAGGTTGTCTGGCTGTTGTGACGGTGTTGAGATTCACCACGTTGCTAGTGTTGGGTGTCGGGTTGAAGTGGAGGTCGTCCTCCATGCTCTAACTGATTTGCAGTCAAAAGCAACGTCGTCATTTGTCGGTCTCTTGGTGCCTCTAGAGGAAGGGAGCATTGGAAAGAAGGAAGTGATCCTTGGAGTGGAGGTCGGTCTCGACTGTGAATGTCTCTGGAGGATGAGGGTGCGAAGTCGGAGGGCCTCCTAAAAGTACAAGGCTAGATATCTTTGATCAAGATATCTAAAGCAACTAGCCAAAGTTTGACTCTTAGTGAGAAGAATGTCTCTAAAAAGACAATGGAACTGCTCGCGAATCTTGTAGTAGATAGGGCATTGAAAGATGAAGTGCTCCTTGGTCTCAACCTCTCGAAGATGACATACTTGGTAGAAGCACATGAGAATTCTACCAAAATACTGAGCGGAATTAAAAATCAATTTCACAACATGAAAAATTTCATCTTTGCAAGGGCCATATTTGCATGTGGATTATCCTTCAACGTAGCGTGGTCTCCTTATTGGCAAGACATGCTTAGGGCAGTTAATGAGCCCCCTTGTAACTTAGTGTGGTCTCCTTATTGGCAAGACTTTGAGAAGGTGTGTAGTACCCTTTTGTGGAAGGAGAAGTTGATTGTGGAGAAAGTGTTGGAACCAGTTTGTTCTAGTTGGAGTGGAAATGGTGTCTCTATTATCTCAGATGGTTGAAGTAATAGGGCCCATAGGTCATTGGTAAACATTATTGTAATGTCTCCTGCTGGGCCATAATTCTTGAGGGCAATAGATGCTTCAGGGGACGAGAAGAATGCTGAATGGATTGCTGAAAAAATTTCAGAAGCAATGGAAATTGTGGGCCATTCAAATGTCGTTCAAGTCATCACAGATAATGCACGTTCATGCAAGGCAGCTGGGGCAATTATCGAGGGATTGTATGACCATGTCTTTTGGACACTTTGTGTGGTGCATAGTTTAAATCTTGCTTTTAAAGTCATTGTTCTTGAAGTTGAAGGGATGAAAAAACTATGTGAAGAAGCAAGAGATGTTTAGATTTTTATCACTAACCACCAACATGCACAAGCTATGTACAAGGAATTTGCTAGACTCCAACTTTTGAAAGTTGGAGAAACTAGATTTGGATCACATAATATAATGGTTAGGTGGTTAGAACACATGAAGGAAGCTTTGTCCTCCATGGTTGTTACTCCACGATGGCAAACATGAGAACAAAGCAACACTGAGAAAGCAATACGGGTTAGAGGTACCATTCTTGATGAGGCTTGGTGGGTTCAAGCTGAGCTCTTTGTTTCCATAATGGAGCCACTTGTTAATTTGTTGAAACTTTGTGATTTTGATGTGCCTATGTTGGGTGACATCTATGAGGGAACTGACCGTATGGTCTCTCTAGGTCATGGGACTCCTTCATTCAAGTGATTTGTGCTAGAAGAAAGCTAGTCACCTTCAGTAGACTGTGGGAGGAATGCTCATAAGAAGAAGCTCAGATAGTAGCCCGAGAAGAAAAGATGGGAAGTGAAGATCAAGCTCTCACAGTACACTCCAAGAAAGCAGAAGGGACTATCATCATCCCAAAGGTAAGCATTCTAACCAGAAAGATAACTCTAGAAAATCTAACAAAGATATATCTAAATACAGATGCTTTTCATGTGATGAAAGAGGACACTTTGCAAGATATTGTCCCAAGAATAAGAATAGCTCTCATAAGAAGAAAGGAAACAAGAGAAGACATCATGCTTATGCTGCAGAGGATGATGAACCTTCTTGTTGGGTATCAAGGGTGGACTTGGTGGTGCTGATGCCAACTTCTTGTTGAGGATTTGGAGTGGCAATGACTAGCTTAGTGTGATGCATTGCTAGGCCATGATTGGTGGATGCCCTTTCTAGGGTTTGGATGCAATTGTATTTTAATGGCTTCGAGAGACCTTGATTGGTGGATGCCCTTTCTAGGGGTTTGGATGCCCTTTCTTAAGTTTTGAATAAAAGATTTGGTATATTTTAAAGTTGAAAGCAAAAGTTATAAAGAAATGAAGAGAAAGACCCACCATGATGAATTCGAATGTAAACTTTTGACCATATGAACCTTTGAAAAGAGACAAAAGTTTTAAAAAGCAAGTTAAAGTTGATTATTTTTTGGTTGAAAATAACAAAGAACATAATATTTTTTGAATAAATATCTAAAGTTTTGAATAAAATATTTAATATATTTTAATGTTGAAAGAAAAAATTAAAAAGGAAATGAAGAGAAAGATCCACAATGCAAACTCTCGACCATTTTTGATAGATCAACAAGACAGAATAATCAACAACCATACATTTAATGACGTACCTATGAGTTATAGTAGATGTTAGCAACCATACCATACCCTTGGCTACATTTAGGCAAGTAGACTGTGTGTAGAAAAGACATGCCTACATAGAAAAGAGACATAGCCATATATCCATTACATCAAGTAAACGAGAAGCTTAGACGATGATGCAAAACCACTCCTATGTGTCCTACAACCTACGAATAATGTGTGATACAAAAGTATCTAACAATAAAGACACATAGATCTCCATGTGGTACATACTCGTTCAGAACAAGAGCATGCAAATATTGCAACAGTACATAACCATCTTTAGGTGGCCTAACAGACAATAGAGTTATAGACACAATAGAATTACAATGATATAGATGTGTCAAACCTTGGTATAGAGTGCACATTCAGAGCAGATGGATTTTTCAAGTCTCTTAGAGATTTGGAAATTTGCTTGGATGTTCTTTTATTGAAATGGAAGCCATGCTTTCAAAATTGGTAATAACTTGGATACATGGAAGGTGGAAAACTAGTTACATTTAACGCATAACAAGATTTGGGTATAGTTAATGGGGCTAATCCCAAACCCATGCAACTAGACAAAATCATAGAATGTTAGAATAAGAAGGATAAAGCTAAATTTAGTACGAGGCTTTGACTTGCTATCGTTAATTTTGAGTGATCCCAAGGGGTTAGCTCAACTTGTTATGTGAATGTTGTTGGGCACTTGGTTAGTTCCATTTCAATAGGTTCTCAGTGAAGCACACTACTCTATGCCAACAAGTTTACTAGGGATTCCATCCATGAATGTGGGAAAGCATCCCTTCGGTTTACCTACAAGATTTTTATTAGAAAAGAAAAGTAGTCTTTGAGTTGCATCATCTTGACCTTTTAAAACCATTAAAATAAATTTAGGATGAATTGATTTGATTGCTTGGGTCGAAGGCACTAAATGGATTTAAGAAGACAATACTCTAGAAATTTTTTCTTAAAGACAAAACAAGCAAGATCAACAACAAGAAATAAATGAACCATTGTGCAAAACAAAAACAATTGTGTTCTTGACAACATTGATTGGAAAGATGATGGTAGCAAACTGATGATGATGATTTCTTAAAAGAGTGGTTGGATCTCTAAGTGGGGGGTGCATGAAGGATTGCTTGACATGTGCTTGTCATAGGGAATTCTACCTTTCCTAGGATAATGTCAACTTTATGAAGCACCTGAAAGAGTCCTAGATCTTCTAAGGAGATGAGTAATTAGCAATTGTAGTTTTGTAAAGCATTATTAAGTTTTTTGTTAACATATTTATAATTTTGTTAGTAAAATTCTCACCTTTAATTTTTGTATTCAAGGTGGTTTAAAATAAACAAATGTATTTTGTGGTGCATGAGTGTTTAAGGTAATAACACTTATTAAAGCGTTGTTAGGAGTCCTAATTTGTATAGTAAAGGTTAGATATAAGTTAAGTGATTGACTAAAGGTTAATAAGGTCTTATTAGTATTATGTTATGGTAGTTAGGACAATCATGTAGCGCATGTACCTATATATGAATAAAATGCTTTTTTGACTCATTGTATCAACGATCGATGTTAATAAAACCAACATTTTCCTTATGTCTCTCTTTCATGCTACATTTGTGTATTTTTAATTTTGCAATAGTTGTGTTTTTGGCTTTATTAGAAGAAACATGGATCACTGTTTCAAGTAGGAAGCTCATCTTTATATTAATAAAGAAAATAGGAATTGTCTATCCATTCAAGATGGTGACAATATTTATTGCTTAATTGAATCCCTTTTCATGTTTGATGTAGAGTTCTGTTCCAACTAGTTAGGTGGAATTCCTGGTAGTGTCATGTAAGATACACAATTTTCCTTAACTAAAGTGCTTCAAGAGCTAGGTGCAAATCCTAGGTGAGTCATGAAGATATGGGGATACGCAAGATATGAAGTATTGCTTGAAACAATAGAAGATTTGACTAAACAAGTTAACAAACTATTATTTCAAAGTTGCATTTATGGTGATCACAAAATAAAGGCCATTGTGTAAACCAACGGAGGCCAATGTATAAACAACCATTAGGAAGGCCAAATGTATAAACAACCTTTCTTGTTGATTTTATAGTGATCGCAAAATGAAGGCCAATGTATAAACAATCATTAGGGAAGATCAATTTTAGATCCAATTTTATTTAATGGGAATATTTTCCTAAACACCATATGCTAAGATTGCAACATTATTGACTTTTGGTTAAATGCTTCCATTAATGAACAAGGAAAAACACTAGCACTTGGTGCAAGAAGTGTATAATTATCAACTATTTGGCGGTATTAGGAACTAGGACTTTGATATTTCATGACGACATGTTTCTAGTATAGAGTTCCATGGGGATGCATCTTGAGCGGTCCTTGAGATGCATAGAGTGGGGAAGTCCCTCACCTTTAATTGTTAGGAATTCCACATAGATGTCCTTGTGATATCCATTCCAAGAAGGGGACAACCGTTGCCAAACAGGGACGTTGGGATGCCCCTAGATTTCACATGGGATGCCTAGGCTTCCCTTGCAATGTCTATATACAAAATGTATTCTATAAAAAATTGCCTTCTAAAATATTCCACACATTGTGAAAACCTTAAAGCATTCATTTTTACAAGTGAGAACCTCCAAGGGCAATAACGAGTGATTAGTTTTAAGAAGCATCAATAGTTTTTGAACTCGTAGTTGCATTTTGTAGCTTGGAACAATAGAATACCTAAGGTGGGAGCAAGTACAAGTTTCCTTTTAGTTTTTTTGCATCATTAGGTTTTCTTTTTAAGTTTCAGTTTTTATTTTTTCTGTTGTTTCACATCATTACTCTTAAACCCTCCATTTGAGCAAAAGCTCATTATCAAAGACAAAATCAATCATTGTTTTGATAATGAAAAAGGGGACAACCAAATTAGAGAGAGAAGAAATGGAATTGCAATTGGAAGTGGGATTAGTGGAAACTCATGCCCATCCAAATTCTACTTCAAATTATTAGTAGATTTTTAGAGGGTCCTTTCAAACCACGAAAACCCCTTCTAGAATAGGTTATTAAAATAAAAAATATTGAAAAAGAAACCCGAAAATTAGTAGTGGTTTGTTGAAAGAGTACCAAGGAAATGTTGTTCACCTTGTGATGCCTCAGGGTGGACAAGGCCATTAAAAAGTGGTCCCTAGTACTTTATAAAGTGAGATACACTTCATTTTTTATAATATAAAGTGGTTTGAGTGTTATAATTTTAAATTGACTTTAAGAGATTATTAAAAGTGGGTGGAATATTTAATTGCTCATTAATTATTTCAGTGGGGTGAAATAAATTTATTTAATGAGAAAAGTTGAGCAATTAATGAGGGCCCTAGATCTTAAAGAGCTAAGATTTAATCATAGTTACATATATCGTGTCGGCAAATATATCACCTAGGGTCTGGAATGTAGCTTATCGGAAGCAACGACGAAAATATTGAAAAATATTGGCAAATGCCGTAAAACATAAAAAAAAATACAAAATAACCATTTTTTTCAATTTTTTTAACATCTAAAGCAACAACAACATCAAATAAACACATTGCTACATAAATATGAAAATACAACCAATATATAAGATGCATAAGATATCAAATGGTGGATCATGATCACATATCGACTATAAACTGAAAATACTGAAATTTGTTCTTGATGGAATGATAGAAAATCACATCAAATGATCAAAATAAATGTCTCTCAAGACATGAATCATCATGACTCATGAGGCATCTAGATACTGCATAGCACAATGATAAATAGTAGGAATGATCAATCCCCTCTACCACTCTTCCTTTGGAAGCAGTACAGGGTCTTGTAGGTGCTTTGGATGAGTTAGGTATCAAATTGGAAGCTCCAACTACTCAGGTTATGGTGGAAGTTAATGGGGCTGAGGTGGAAACCAATGTGAGTTATCTACTTCCATAATTGCATATCATAAAAATTATTGCCTATATTGGGATCCTATTCATCAATAGCACCCTATGCCCCTCACCTCTAGGCTCTAGCCCTTGCCTCTACCTCGATTCTCGAAGTTGATCCTCCAATGACATTAGTCAACACTCTACACTTTTGATGAAACTTCCCATGCTTAATGAGTGAAGGGTGCATTGTTATTAAGGTCATGATAAAAGATTTCAAGAGTCAATGCCACAAACATCAAGGTACATACTTGAAATCCTGAAAACTATTAAGTTTGTTAAATTTTGAATGGGATCTAAAGCCCTACTTTTTGCATATGAAGTCCGATGAGGTTGGAACTACTCTCAAACATACTGAAACAATTAATGGTAATGTTAAAAATTTAAGTAAAAGGATAGAAAATGAAAGTTAAGGAGCATGCCATTTTACTTTAAGAATTTAATATTACCATTCATTACTATAAGAATTTAATATCTCTGGTTTTAATAACACTGCCAAAAACTTAACCCATAGATTTATTTCCCAAATTTCATGCAATTTTTTTTGCAGGGTGATATTTTCTAAAATATCTCGATATATTTCCAATATATCGCGACACATTCAATATATCGCGATATATTCAAAATGTCGTAAATGTCACGATTTTTTAATGGCGATATATCACCAAGGGGAATGACTCACGATATATCGTGATATGGGCGATATATCATCGATATATGTAACTATGGGTTTAATCATAGCCATTGAATTTGATGGAGGGGGTTACGTCAAACAAAACTAGGGAAAAGGCTTGAGAATCAATTCATTGTGATTCATGAGATTTGAGAGGACAAGAGAGGACATAAGAAACCCTTGAGAAAATTTTGACATGGCTGAGTTACAGGCTGGGAATCAAATTGAGGGCACGAATTTCTAGGCGTTTTGGACAGACATTAAATGCAGACCGCACAACAGTGAATTTGGCACCGAAATTGAGAAGAATTCTGTTGAAAGTCGCACAAATTTCAAGGCAGTCATACATGCATTTATTGTAGGCCGTACTAGCCAGTGTAGTCAGACTCTTTGAATACTCACGAGTCTTGTCGAATCTTGTCGAGCGACCACCAAGCCGAGTACTTGTGACATACTCGCAGGGTAAACTTGCCACTTGCCAAACTCATCAGTTACTTGCAGTGTTCGTCATTTATTCGCTGAACTCGTCACTTACTCACAAGTCCATTGACTGTTTGACCATCGCTTTTGCGTTTTGGAGGGAACGTGGGGAGGGAATACACCCCCGAAACAACACCGCTCTCCATTGTCATCCCATTGAATAGTTTGGCTTCCCTCGAGTTGTTCTCATTTGCCCCCTAGCTATTATCAATTTATCAGTTGTCTGTGTGTTTGGAATTTTGGAGTGTGCGTGCACCGAGGATGTGACTGGTTTGAGCATTTTCAATTTTTAATTTTTAATTTTTTTCATTGAACTTCTATACTTTCGGATTTTATAAATGTAAGGCAATGACGCTGCCATCGGTAGTTTGGTTGAAGAATGTGATTGCTCGTGGTTAGGATAGGATGATGATAGTGTATTTTTTACAATTCGCTTTTCCATTTTTATAACATTTTCAATAATTGTTAATTAATGAAATTTTCTTATTATCTTTTTTTTAATAATTTTATGACTTTTATAGTTTGTAATTAATAATTATAGTTTGTGATTTCAAGTGAGAAAACACTTCTAGTTAAAATGCATTGCTGTGTGACATGTCTTTTTATCAATTTTTTGATTTGTTATATGCTTATATATTAAATTTTAATTTTTAATATATATGTTTACATATTATTTTTAAGTTACTATATTTTTAAATTTTTTTCATATTTGCCGAGTCTTTGCCGAGTCTTATCCAAGTCACCGAGTATGCCGAGTCCCAAGCCAGCCGAGTATTTGTCGAGTCCGAGTCTGACTACACTGGTACCAGCACAAGTTTTGAGGCGCTGGGTGTTGTTTTCGAGATAGAAAACAAGCAGACCGTACAACACAGAAATTGACAAAGGTACTGCAGTCCGTATAGGCAAAAATCTGGCACAAACTCCTAGGCAGCGAGTGGGCTCAGAAATCAAGGTCTATACAGCCACACATGTTTCGAGGAATATTGTACAACAGTTTGTCAGGGAGATTCTGGCACAAATTTCGAGGAGGAAAGGGAGATAAGTACTGCTGTTGTAAATTTGTAATTTTGCCTAGAAGAAATAAAAATTCTCTCTGAATAGGTTTTCCCTTCGGGGTTTTATCCTGTACCAATTTGGTAAAAAATCACAGAGTCAAGTTTATGTGTGTGTGACTGTCTTAATTTTTCTGAGTGTGAAAGTGTGGCTATCATAAATTTCTGAGCTGCTTAAAAGTTGAAAAATTTCCATGTGTTTCAGAAAAAGTTAATTATCATGTATGCAATGTGATTTTACATGTATGGTGTTGGGGCATTAAACTTCATGTGAAGAACCAAACTTGAAACCGAATTGGGACTACAAAAACTTTCATGGTTCACACGCATGGTATATTGCATTTGCAATGAAGATTTTACTAAGAATTATACAACAAGTTGAAGCAACACCTTTTGGGAATCTCTTGTCTAGGAGTTGCGATATTAAGAATATTAATCCGACAATTAAACTCAAACTAATAGGTTGCAAATGGCAACATCACTAAAGGCATATTTTCAAGAAAAATGTCTACCTATTTGATCTAATGAAACATAGAGTATAGGAGTTGAAGGGTTAGTTAATGTTGACCATCAAAGTTCTTCTCCAAGCTGAATTTCGAAGGGTCCTTGCAACCAACGAAAATGTCCTCTTCAATAGGTGATGAAAATAACAAAATTTGAAAAAACAAACCTAAAACTAATTGTAGTTCTAAAGTTACAAAAATTGAACCGGTGGTCGACCAAGAAAATCGGAACCGGACCGAAACCAGACTGAAATCGAGAAAAAACCGGTCCACCAAAAATATAGAAAATATTCAAATTTTGAAAAATTATATATATATATTTGTGTACAACCATGTGAATCCAAACCATTATACACAAATTTGCAAAAAGGACTCTTGCTACATGCCATATTGAGCATATTTCACTAGAACCTTCTCCACTCAACCAACTTTAAAAAAATTCTCCTTAAGTGTTGCGATACAGTTCTGCGTGGAACTGGTCAAAATTGGACCGGAACCGGTAAAACCAGTTAGTTTCGTATGAAACTAGTCATTTCCGGTTTGGGACACCGATTTGACCCAGTGAGGCCTTGGAATTGGTCGAACCAGCCGGTTTTTTTGATTCTAATCTAGTTTTTGTAACATTGAGTAGTTCTCATGGATAGTTATGTCATATGTGTAATGAAGATTTTATAGGGAGTTTCCACAATATGGTGAAGCAACACCTTTGGGCATCTCTTGTTGATGAGTCAAGATATTTAGAATGTTAATTCGACAATTAAAGTCATAGGATTAGGTTGCAAATGGCAAGATCACTAAAGGGATGCATTTAAGAAAAATGTCTCTACCTACTTGATTTAATAAAATATAGAGTAACCTAGGTATTGAAGGGTTAGTTGGTGTTGCATAAGTGGGGGTTCTTTTGGAAAGAAATTTGTTAGTAGGACCACGACAAAAATAGTTAAAAACATATATCCTACTAGGTGAAAGCATACTTGGGACATCATTGTTAGAAAATCGGTGTCCAAAATTGTACCATACATCGGGGAGATACGATAAACATAGGTGAAGGAACAATGCTCTATTGTTATGGATGGTGCAAAGATATTAAATAATGACCTTGTGTGGACATCATTGTCATTGTTTACATCTTCAATAGGTATCTTCTCTTTTAGTAATTGATTATTTTGGAACACCTTTCAAGAGTTACACAATAGGGTGAAGTAACACTCTTAGGGTTAGTTGATGTTGCACAAGTGAGAGTCCTTGTAGAAAGAAGTTTGTTAGAGGGACCATAATAAAATAGTTAAAATGCAACTCTGTGATGATATAGGACTTTAATTCTCCTACTAGGTGAAAACATACTTGGGATAACAAACGTCCAAGATTGGATTGCACATGGAGGCGATGGGATAAACATAACTGAAGGAAGGATGTTCTATTGTGATGGATGGGTGGATAAATATTAATTAATGACCATGTGTGGACATCACTGTTATTGTTTACATCTTTAGTAGGTATCTTGTTTTTAGTAATTCATTATTTTGGAAAGTGCAATGATTCAACTTCCCCTTTTGAGATCTTTGGGATGCCAAAGGAGGTTGGGGCCACTGATGTGATTGCAGCTAATAAACAATGCATGTTTGTTCTTGGGTTATTGGTTTAGAACAATTATATTTGTGTTTATTGAAGGACATTGTTAAAATTGGATGGATTTCATCTACATGTAAAGCTGTTAGGGATGGTTACATGTTTATTTGCAACTGCCATACCTTCTCAACAATATGTAGGTATTATATATAAAAGGGGTTTCAAGCCCATGGAATATGAGACATGCTGATTACTTCACTTTATTGGAGAGGATTATTGTGCTGTGGAAGTCCTTATAGTCTATATGGCATCATTCAGTTATTGGTTCAAGTGGGAAGAGACGAAGCAAAAAGCAGAAGATTGTGAGGCAAAGGATGTTTAATGATGATTGATGTATGGATTGCAAGGATGGTAGTTACATTTTTTTTTAATATCTGGATGAATCATTTATTGGGTTGGGCTCGTATTCGTGTGACACGAGGTTGATTTCGGTTTGTTGCCACTTTAACCTCCAGGTGCACCCACACTGCCCTTACATAGGAGCACATGCTATTTGAGGTTTGAACCCGCGACGTTGCAAGGGGTGCCTTAACACTGGGCCCTATCGCCAACTGGTCTACACCTTAGGGGCTAAGGATGGTAGTCACATTAGCTTCTATAGTAGATCTCAAATTCCAAACTCGAGGTGATTGTTGTGCTTATGTTCTCAACTAAACAAGACTGTTTTTTAATTGCAAAATTTAGGTTATTCACATAGCAACAATCACACATATAGCTAGAAAATAAATAGCGGAAGCATAAACACAATACATAGGTAATTAGTCCTTCAAATCAAGTTTTCATTAAACAATCAAAGCTTACAAGGAAACCTCCACAAGCTTTTAAACTAACGGCTTGTATGGTACACCCAAAAAATAGATATGCATAGCCACAGAAAAATTTGCTTGCTGAGAATGAGAAAACTGCCTGCTGGTTATTGGCCTATTCATATGGAATCTGTATGACTGTACATAATTATATGTATGGACTTGCTTGCTGGTTTTTGCTTGCTTCCTGATTGCAACTCCTTGTTTATGCTCTAAACTTTCTCAACTGATGAACTAAGTCACCTCTCGACGAAACTTGTCTTTTGTGTGTATGTGTGTCTAAACCCTCTATCTTGACTTGCCTTTATATTTGCGTTGAAAAGCCCTAATATACCAAAACCCTAATCTCATAGTGAGATGTACAATTGAGATTAGTCTATATCACTAGAGTATAAAAATACACTTTATTAGACTCAACAACTAAATATAAGACTTTAACTTCTATATTACTAAAGTGAACTACAAAATAGATTTTGCTCTAACTACTTTTGATATGTTCACATTGAACTTGTGCCGAAGTACCTGTTTGAGTTACATTCTTCAATACTCCCTCTTAGTGAGGAAGCAATTTTGCGCCAATCCGAGCTTGTATCTGAATGCTTCAAACTTCCCTTTTGCTAAGGACTTAGTTAGAATATCAACAACTTGTTGTTTTGTAGGTAAATTTATCAAAAAGTGACTTTAATGTCCTAAAGTCACATTAAATGCTTTTTAAGCCATTTAATGCAAGTTCACTTTATTTCCCTTCACTAGGTGACTAAAGGCTAAAGTCACTTAGGGGAGCACTTCCCTAGGTACAAAACTAACACTCCCTCTTATCGAGGAAGGTGTTCTGCACCACTCCCAACTTGTCTCTGAAGAAGACAAACTTGCCCCTCCCCAAAGACTTCGTCAGAATGTCTGCTACCTGCTCATCTGTGGAAATGTACTGAAGCATCACTGCCCCTCTCTGAACATAGTCTCGGATGAAATGATACCTGATCTCAATGTGCTTTGACTTGTCATGGAAAACTAGATTCTCAGAGAGCTGGATGCAACTCTGATTGTCACAGTAAATCACCGTAGGCCTAAGCTCCTGATCAAATAGATTCACCAGCAACTTGTGAAGCCACAAGGCCTCGCAGCTGGCCAAACTAGCTGCCATATACTCAGCCTTTGCAGTACTCAATGCAACAGACTTCTACTTTCGACTGAACCACGACATTGCTATCGAGCCCAAACTGAAACAACATCCAGAAGATCTCTTCCAATCTGCCACACTACCTGCCCAATCTGAATCTGTATAGCCAACCAATCTGATCGCCTTTGACCTCCTGTAGTCCAAACCAAAATCCACTGTCCCTGAAAGATAGCGCAACACATGTTTTGCAGCGACCCAATGCGCACTCCTAGGCTCAACCATGAACTGGCTAAGAGTGTTCACTGCAAAACACATATCTGGCTGAGTGTTGACCAAATACATCAATGATTCGATAAGCTAACGGTATAAAGTAGGATCCACCAACTCTCCCTCAGAAGCATGAAGCTTCCTTCAGTTGGTGATCATAGGTGTCGACATAGGCTTGCAATCCTCCATCTTGAATCTCCTCAAAATATCAACCGCATACTTTCCTTGCCCCAGGAAAATATGTCCAGGCTCCTGCCAAACCTCCAATCCCTAAAAATAATGCATCAGCCCAATATCAGTCATCTTGTACTCTGCTGCAAGATCCTTCTTGCAAGCTGCAATGGGTCTCTCTCTTCCTGTGATAAACAAGTCATCAACATATAGCAGAAGAACAAGCGGATCATCTCCAACCATGATGAAGTAGAGATTCAGATCTGCTTCACTCTTTTGAAACCCCATACTCAGCAAGTAAGAACCAATCATGGAGTACCAAGCTCTTGGAGCTTGCTTCAGCTCGTAAAGGGCCTTCTTCAACCTGCATATATGTGTCTCTCTGTCATGTATCTCAAATCCCTGAGGATGCTCAATGTAAATCTCCTCCTGTGTGATCCCATTGAGAAATGCGGTCTTCACATCCATCTGATGGATCTTCCAACCCATTTTCGTTGCAATGGAGATCAAGCTCCTGATAGAAGTATATCGAGCAATCGGCGCAAAAGTCTCATCATAATCATTGCCCTCAACTTGTGAAAACCCCCGCACTACAAACCTGGCTTTGTACTTCTCCACACTCCCATCTGCCGCATGCTTTAGCTTGTAAAGCCAACAAGAAGTCACCACTGACTTCCCCTCAGGTCTCGAAACAATCTCCCATACATCATTCTTCATGATGGAATGGTACTCATCCATCATGGCATCTCTCCATACCGAATGTTGGGAGGCCTCCTCAAAAGTAAAAGGCTCAGAATCTCGTGTACGAGCCACCAACACCATGCCCAAGGCATCTTGATGGCTCTCACCTTATCCCTGGGTGTCCCAGCCTTTAAGGCATCCTTCAAGGTCTCTCGAAGCCACTTGGGCTTCTTCTTCCCTGAAGGTTATTCCCACACTGGCCTGTCCTCATCTAAAGAACTACCAGAGCTAGAAACCCCAGTCATCTGTGAACCTGAAGCTGGTGTGCCAACACTAGGTGTACCTTGTAATCCTGATCTTGATCTCGATCCCGATCCCCTGTAAGGTGTACCTGTAATAGTAGACCCATCACATGTCCTCGAAGACCTTGCTGGCCTAACCATTGAACCTAGTGAACCTGTGCCAACACTCTGTGGTCTTGTAACCCCGGAAACCTGTGATCCTGACTGCTGTGTAGATGGAACCTGTGCCATAACCTGAGGTGTAGGGACTTGTTGCTCTCCCTGCTCTGACTCTCTCGACTTCCTGAAGTCTCGCTCCTCCTCAAACTTCACATCCCTCCTCACCACCACTTTCCTCTGAGAGGGAAGGTAAATACGGAAAGCCTTCGTAGTCTCATCATAACCCACAAAGATGCCCTTCTTTGCAGTGGGCTCCAACTTTGTCCTCTTCTCTAAAGGGACATGAGAGTAAGTCAGACTACCAGATATACGAAAATGACCAATTTCAGGCTTCTTGCCTGAAAAACACTCCTCAGGTGTCATATTCCCCACTGCACGATGGGGACTCCTGTTTTGAAGATATACAGCGGTGCTGCAAGCCTCAGCCCAGAGAAAGAAAGGAAGTGACTGGTCATGTAGCATAGCTCGGGCTGCTCCAACAATGGACCTATTCTTCCTCTTTGCTACTCCATTCTGCTCTGGAGTATACATAACTGTCAACTGTCCCCTCCTATCTGCAAAATCCATCAAACTCCTTGGAGGTATACTCACCCTTGTTATCCGATCTCAAGACTCGGATCTTCCTCCCTGTTTGGTTCTCCACAAGAGCTTTGAACTCTTGGAACCTCTGCAAGACTTCCTCAGACTTCTTGCTCTTCAAAAAGTAGATCCAGGTCTTCCTGGAATGGTCATCAATGAATGTCACATAATACTTGTATCCCTTCAGGGACACAGAAGACATAGGTCCGCATAAGTTTGAATGTATCAAGTCAAGAGTACCAGTCGACTTGCTATCACTGCTTGGAAAAGCAGTCTTGGTGTACTTTCCCAAAGCACACCCCCTGCACACATCGCTTTGCCCTGAGTTGAACTTCGGTAAACCTGTCACCATGTGCCTCAACAACCCCAAGGATGGATGATGCAAGTGAGCCATGTTCCTACGCCAAAGCTCACACAACTCACTACTGCTGCTATGTGCTAAAGCATGCTGTGGCTGAAACAAGAGCCTATACAGTTTCCCACATCTTGCTCCAATGGCAACTGAAGCAGATGGTCCTGCAGTCTTGGGAAACATATGCACGTGTCCATCTAGGAAAGGCACCCCAAGACCTTGATCCTCGATCATGGAAACTGACACTAGGTTCTTCTTCAGCCCAAGTACATACAAAACATCCTGCAATACCATGGGACTCATGGACTCCCTTTGAAATGTAATGGTCCCACGTCCAATTGCACTGACTACTGAGTCATCTCCCAACACAACCTCCACATCTGTCTCTGCTTGTGAAAGCTCAGAGAACATCTCACGAGCACTTGTCATGTGACTTGAGGCTCTGCTATCTATGTACCAAGTGCTGGAAGTAGATGCACTGTAAGAATGGTCTGTCACATAGGAAAACTCCCTTTGTCTGTCAACATCCGCGCTAGTGAGAATGGATGCTCTCTCTCTCTCTCTCAATATGCCCAGTGCATAGTGAAAACTCACTCTGAAATTGTGTTGCAAAATCATTGCTCTTAGCTGAAGCGACTGTCTGCTGCTTCTTCTTCTTGTTTGGACACGTAGCAGCATAGTGCACCATCTTGTGACATGCAAAGCACTTCTCAGTGCTCATATCCTTCTTCTGCCCATCCTGCTGCTGCTTGGCCCCACCTTTCTTGGGACCCTTCTTGCTCTTCTTCTTCCCTTTAGCTGTCAATGCCACATCCTCCTCATCTCCCCTACTAGTAGAACCACTGCACTGCAAGAAACCCCTGTGAGTCTCCTTCTGAACAAAGTCATCACAAACCCTGTCCCAAGATGGTAAGTTCTCTCTGGCCACCAACCCCTGAACAAACACAGTCCAAGGTGCAGTCACCCCATTCAGGGTTGTCTGCACTAACTTAGGACCAGTAACCATCACCCCACAGCTGCAAGCTCATCTCTCACCTGAGAGATCCTAGTAAGATAGGCCATACACACCTCTCCTTTGACCATCTTGATGTTTTGCAGCCTCTCCCTAAGCACCATCTTCCTGTTTTCATTAGTACTCTCAAACAAGCCGGTCAAAGCAGACCACATCTCATGTGCATGATCTTTCGCTGGAATATGTGGACTAACATGGTCTTTAACAACATCTAAGATTATCTTCATGGCTGTAATATCTTTCTTATTAAAGACTGCAAGTAACGCTACATCAGTAGAAAGGGGAATAGCAATGGGATTTGCTGTAGTGTTTCTAACTACTTCCTCCCACAACTCATTCTCCTTCAGCATAAGTAAAATCCGGGCTTTCCATGAGACAAAGTTTGTTGCCCCATCCAACCTATCCTCAGTTCTCAACCCCATGGAGGTCATTTTTCTCAAAGAACAAGTTTCAGCAAAATGTACACCACTGCCACAAAGGTTTTTCTGAATTCTGGAAATGACTTTCACTGCTAAAATTTAATTTTCTGCCACAACCCACTCTGATACCATGTAGATTTTTGCAAGTTTTCAGCCACCGGTTTCAAGTAAAATTTTATATCTTAGTTTATGACATTCTCAGAAAAATAGAGTTCTGGAAATAAACAAAATTTTCAGACTTAAAACACTGCTGTAAATTAAATCTTTCACTGACAGAAGGTAAATATTCAGCACGCCATTCAAACATAGTACTCAGAATTTTCGGCCAATGGCCTTGGAAAAACCCACTAGGGGAAAACCAGTCAGAGAGAGAGAGAGTTTTTATTATTGCTTCAAGAAAAAATCAGACATTCATTTTTACAGTCAAAATCAAACTTATCTCAACCAGCAGGCTGTCTCGTTTTCCGTGCATGAGCTGCCTTGATTTCTGTGCATTATTTCTTCCTCGAAAACAGTGCCAAATCAGCAGTCACCTCAACCTTGATTTCTGTGCCAAGTAATTAATATTCAGACCTCGATTTTCGTGCCCACACTAGCAGGAAATCCATACAGTACGGACAGCATTAAATGCTGCCGAACGTACTTCGAAAATCATGCCTGGAAAATGCTGCCCGCTACCTTGAAATTCGTGCCTGTACCTTCCTCGTTTTCTGTGCCAAAATCGCGACTCAAAAACAGTGCAGCAAACCATACAGTACGGAATCCGTACACCCTCGAAAGCTGTGCAGCAATAAATGAGCCGTACAATGTCTCGAAAAACGTGCCAGTAGTAAATGTTGTTCGTACTCGTTTTTCTGTGCAACAATAAATGGTGGCTGTCTCGAAATTCGTGCCCACTAAATCTCTTCAGCAGGCTTCCTTGAAGTTCGTTCCCTTGCTCTCCTTCACTCTCCTTCAATTTCTCAACACAAGAATGAATTCATTTATGCCTTTTGCTTGCTTTTTGCTTCTCAATCCTAGGTAGGTGAAGAGATCTTAATCCAATGGCTAGGAATGAATTAGATCAATGGTGGAAATTAAATGCACACTTTTTCTTGGAGTAAGCTATCCACCCGACGATTTGCACCGGGCCCACTCAACGTCGTCTAGTAGATTGCTCACTTTGTTACCTTTGGTGAGACCTATACTTACCGAAAATGTGGCAATAAACTGTTATCCCTGCCTGTCAAATTTTGAGTTCGAACATATGTTCGATGAAACATAATTAGTGCAGGTTGAATCAAAGATGGATTCATTAGAATTTGGTGAAACGGAGGGATCCATAAAACTGAAACAATGATCTCTTCTTCTTCATCGTAGGGAATGCCGAGGGATTCCAATTGATCATCCTTCACATTGAGTACACGAATGCAAGAAGGTACAAATGCTCTACAAAGAAAACCTCCCTCACGATTCTTTCGACAACTTTCAGAAATCGTTGAAGTAGAGCTGCTGCATGAAAATTCATAGTGGCCATTGAAATTACCACCCATGTTCATCAAATTGTCTTGTGCAAAGAATTTATGTGCAGATCGCGAGCCGTTCTCTTCAGTCTCTTCACTGCAATTCTTCTTTTTACCAAGTTCACCACAAATCTCATCACCTTGTGTTTAAAGTCTGAGGGGATCTTCATTTCTATACTTCCATGAAAAATAAAGATCCCCAGAGATATATGAATCGCCTCACTGTTCTGTATATTGTTGGCATTTAAATATGATTACAATACGCGTGGAGATCGTGGAATTCAAATCTAAAATCTTGGAGCGGTGTGAAATCCATATCAGGGATGGAGTCAATTGGTATTCAGAACAGTTTATTGCCACATTTTACCAGCAGATGCCCTTAGATGCTCCTGGAGATGACCGGAGAAGAAGCAGACTGTAAGTCTCGGTTTTACTGAGGGTAACGGAGTAAGCTATCTACTCACGGTGTTGGGTGGGCCTCGGTGCAAATCGTCGGGTAGATAGCTTACTCCCTTTTTATTTCTAAAAAGTTAATTTCCCTCACCCACTTAAATTTATCAAAAAGTGACTTTAATGTCCTAAAGTCACATTAAATGCTTTTTAAGTCATTTAATGCAAGTTCACTTTATTTCCCTTCACTAGGTGACTAAAGGCTAAAGTCGTCACCTAGGGGAACACTTCCCTAGGTACAGAACTAACACCATAAACAATGTAGGATCTAGTAATAATAAGAATAACAATGCACAGGAGGCACAACATTTTATCATGGAAAACCCTCACAAGGAAGAAAACCCAACCATCCTTTCTTAGAATTATGTTTAGAATACCAAGTACAATCCAACCATGAACATGCTCTAGTTCACGAGAGCATCACCACATGAAAAAACCCTAGAACATGAATAAGCATGAAGTATTTATCTTAACAAGACAAGCCTCCAAGGTCCAACGCCAAGCATAGAGAGATAACCAAAGATCATAGATAGAGTTTCCTTATGATAAAACCCTAAATCATAGATAGAGTTTCCTCATGATAAAACCCTAAGAGATGAGTGAGTGAGTGATACAAATGAGCTATAAGACTTATTATTTATGCAAGTCCTTTACTTTTCATTTGGGTCCACTTTACATGCAGGGCCACATTATATTACATTTCATTTTTATTTCGTGTTCGAGCCGACCCTCCATGTGCACCATGTATTCACTTGGTAAACATCATGGTACCATATGTACCCACTCAGCAACATATAATCGAGGCTTTCTTCCTTGTTTAATTGTCTTGAACTAGCTTTAATAACTTCTTCATTTTAAGAAAGAGGCTATCTATAATGTTCTTCTTCTCCAGCCCTCTCACTTGGAATGTTTGCCTGTTGCTTCCCTAAGAGAAACATCAACACTCCCTCTCAGCAAGGGTAGACATCATGCCAAGCTAAGATATCAACAGTCCCTCTCAGCTTAGCTCTTCGTCTTGCACGTTCTTCAATGGTCTTCTTCTTGTCCTTTGGGAATTCTTCTTTCGCTTGGAGAGGATGTCAATATGCTTAGCATAAATGGTGGGTGAGCATCTGAGGACTAATCTCCCCATCCTGTCACAGGATGGTTGGGGGAAGGCACTGGCCTACTCTAGGTCATTCACTCTTAGCCAAGTCACATGGCTAATACTGGAGGAATGCCCAATGCTCATCCTCTTGGAGGATAGTGTGTGCAACTGAGGGCTACTCTTCCTACCCCTACTTTGAGCATCTCGGGACTAATTTCCCCACTCCATCACAAAGTGTTCGGGAGAAGGCACTGTCTCGTTCTGAGTCACTGGGGACTAATCTCTCTACCCTACCTCGCTGTCTGAGAGAAAGCATTGTCCCACTCTATTCTCGATGCATCAAAACTACCCATCATGGAAGAGCCAATCTTCCCATCCTGTCTCAGGATGTCCAGGAGAAGATACTGCCCTGCCTTCGGCCCATTCACCCAAGTCACATGGCTAATACATGGTGAATGTCTGCCCAATGCTGCAGCATCTCATCCACTGTAGCTACTCCCTCTCTCACAGAAGCTATCCTGTTATTCTAAAGCCAACTCCCTCTGTATCTGGTTATCCTGCTCTGCATCTGAGCATTTTGAGCATCTTGCTTTGCATCTGAGCATCCTGCTCTACATTTGAACATCCTGCTCCCTCTCGAATACTGATAATCAGCTGGCTTTATAACCTTACTGGCTTCACAATTTATATAATTGTATTCTCTGCTAAATAGTCATCACTTGTTCTTCGGAATAAGTCTCACCATCCTTCTCTTGTAGGCCATAACACATGGTCTTTCCTGCAAGTTAGATTCACTCCAATAGGCAACAGCATTGCATAATCATGAAATTCAATAAAATCATATTGACATTTCAATGCAATAACAATCCCTTATGCATAATGACACAGTGCACACAGTCATGTAACCGCTCATGAAGGTTTAACATCTTAGCTAACGCTTCAACACATCACCCATCCATATCCCAAACACACTTGGTGACTATCTGGATGCCTTCCATCTCCACCAGAACATACTATCAAGAACATGCACTGCTCCCAGCATGTTAGCAAAGGGGTTTCGTCCTAGACTAGCTCCAAAATGGCTCATGGGATGTTGTGCAGCACTATAGGCTACTTACTCAACACACATGACATTACATGCACATTAAGAGCACACTGCTTGTCAAACCCAGCCACATAAATGCATAAAAAAAGACTTTCATAACATGCTACAGTATAATAAGCACGGCAAACTTCCTTATTCTAAGAAAATATAATTAAAGTAGTTAGAGAGTTATCCCTCTCGACCCCTGGTCCGAGCTTGCAATCCTGCAGTTGTTGTGTACTCAATGTTTGCTAGTATCATTAATTAGAAGATTCCATACTTGGTTCTTGAGCCGTGTTCCCCTGCCTTTTATCATGTCGATGTTAAAAAAAACTTGCAAAGATGGCGTCCAATTACAGCGAATCGTGCTGCATTCTTCTTCTTTTCTAATTACAGACTTTTTGTTTCCTTTGTTTGCTTTCTAAATTATCCTGTAGCTTTGATGAAGCCCCCCACCTGGTCAGTTCTAAGTTGTTTGGAAAATCTAAAATAGAGTTGCTGGATGAGGTTCCGTGTTGTAAATTCTCTACCTGTCTACAATGATTGCCAACATACTAGTGGCAATTTTAATAATTATCCCACATTTTGATTGCCAATATAAGCGTAACAGTGGTTTCTAGTTAAGGAGGCATTTCCTATTCCTAGCAGTAAGAAGCAGGCTTTCAAACCACCTATGATAGGGCTGGTTTCTAGTTACCTGGAACAGTTCTCGAGAAGGAAGAAACACATTTCCTTTTTGTAGAAATGCCTTTCTGTATGGCTTGGGGTGTTTTCTAGTCAGTAGCTATGTATCTGGGAAACCCTTCTCGCCCCTTTAATGTGATGCAATTTTGTGTTTGGCTTTTCAGGTTGTTCTTGATGCTACTTCTATGGTAGTAGACCCACTGTTTATTTTTGTTTATCCTTTTCTTTTGGAATATTGAGCCATTGCTTACATGGGTGTTTGTATGCATTATGCTGCCTTTTTGAAATTTCTTTGCTGGAAAGAATTTGCATTTGGTATTTTTCCTTGTAGAAATTCCTGAACATATCTTGTATATTTTGCATTTATTGTAGTCTAGGTTAGCAATATGTTGACCTTAGATGCTTGATGATTTGCAATGATCCCTAGGAATGAGATAGTAAATTGGGAGCCTTGCTTGTTTTATTTCCCTAAGCGATATTGTGAGTACTTGAATGCGATCATGGCATTCCTTGCTAAAGTAAAACTGTTTGACATATTACTGTAAGTTGAGGTTTTCAGTGCTTGTGAATGGCTCTGAAACCCTGCCATAANAAGCGATATTGTGAGTACTTGAATGCGATCATGGCATTCCTTGCTAAAGTAAAACTGTTTGACATATTACTGTAAGTTGAGGTTTTCAGTGCTTGTGAATGGCTCTGAACCCCTGCCATAATAGTTGTCAATGGTATTGGGGAAGTGCTTTTTGTGTTGGTGCTCAGCCCTTTCTAGTTACTTGGGTTCAAATTGAAAGATTGTTATACATCACCTATAGTCGATCTGAGAATACATATTTGGATCTTGGTCCTTCATGTAAAGCTTCCATGAGGAGAGTAGAATCCTGAAGTATGTGATAAGGGCGTTAACCTGGTTTATGCGATTAACTAATATCTACCTAAAGGCTTAGTTGTCAATGGTATTGGGGAAGTGCTTTTTGCGTTGGTGCTCAGCCCTTTCTAGTTTCTTGGGTTCAAATTGAAAGATTGTTATACATCACCTATAGTCGATCTGAGAATACATATTTGGATCTTGGGCCTTCATGTAAAGCTTCCATGAAAAGAGTAGAATCCTGAAGTATGTGATAAGGGCGTTAACCTGGTTTATGCGATTAACTAATATCTACCTAAAGGCTTAGTGTAAAGCTTTATAGTTGGACATGAAATACTGATTGATGTGCACTGCACACAACTATTCCCAAAATAACAGATTCTCTGTATTTTCTAGAACATACAAGAGTAGAGAGTGATTTATTCTTATTCTGATATTTGAATCTTTTCCTTTGTTTTTTGAGAGATCAGTTTTAGCCTTGATTCTTAGCTAACTGAGGATATCTTGTTCATGTCATGATTCAACGTCTCCTGTGCATGTCTATTTCTAGAATTGGTAGAGCTTTCTGAGTTCCTTTCAATAATTAATCACATTTTAATGCATCATAAGTATTAAGGGTTCTGTATTCATCGTGGTTACATTCATCATTTGTGTTCTGTGCTGCATTTTTAAGGGGAGACTTGGGAATGAACAGAACCTTTTCTGCTTTCCTGGGTTGGTGGTAGTTATTTTAGCTTTTTCTTATATATATTAACAGTTAACTAACTCTCATAGTATCATTATGCAGACGCAATAACACCCATATGAGTGAAGCCCAGCGGAGTGCTCTCAATGCACTTTTGTATCGTACTGGGGACCAATCTAGAGACATAGTTCTTGCCCTTGCGACAAATCGGCCTGGTGATCTTGATTCAGCTATTACTGATCGTATTGACGAGGTTCTTGAGTTTCCTCTTCCCGGAGAAGAGGAGCGTGTTAAATTGCTCAAACTGTACTTGGATAAATACATTGCACAAGCAGGCGATAATAAAACAGGTTTGGCATCTCTCTTTAAAGGAAAGCAAAAGAAAATAGAGATAAAGGGCTTGTCAGAAGATGTAATCCGTGAGGCTGCTGCTAAAACTGAAGGATTTTCTGGCCGAGAGATTGCAAAGATGATGGCCAGTGTTCAAGCAGCTGTCTATGGCAGTACAGATTGTGTGCTTGACGCGAACCTTTTCAGGGAAGTGGTGGATTACAAAGTTGCAGAGCACCACCAACGTAGGAAGCTTGCTGCAGAGGGTAGTGCATGATATTCTTTTTAAATGGCCTTGACATGTATTGACACTAACTTCTGCCAGAATGTCTGGGCATCTTACAAAGATGGTTGATGCTCGAATGCTCTTTTCTGCCATTGCCCTTGTGATTTTCACAGTGAGCTCAGGACCATCGTTGCAATGGCCTTTATTTTCAACTTACAAAAGATACACAAGATATATTTACATATGTTCCTGCTTCAGTTTACATAGTGAGAAGAGGCCTGACATGCACTGCACATGATAGGCAACTTGTCTATCCAATTAATTAAACTCATTTACATGCAATATTTAAATTTTTTGCAAGTGCTTTGGGGCACTAACGGTTGAGATTGTAGAGAATTCAATTTGAGCGATGCATGATTTTTTAAAAGAATAGACGTTTGGCCTACGAGCTTTGTTTTACTTTCAAATGGGTTTGTTTGTTGAGCCATTTCTGTGTAGTTAATTTTCATTATATCGGCTGGTAAAAAC
>LPNX010458516.1:448707-483246 GCA_001517045.1 Pseudotsuga menziesii | reverse complement strand
ACCTCGGTACTCCAGACAATGTAGCAATGAATCCCTCTGGTGCATCACCCTGGTGTGATTCCTCTTCTGTGGCCTCCTGCTCATCGTCATCCTCGTCACTGTTTGAATACACCTCAATGTAGTGTGCCTTTGCCTTCCTTGAGCACCTGTGTCCTGGTACCCATGGTTCCTGGCAGGTGAAGCATAGCTTCTTCCTTCTCAAATCTTTCCTGGTGTCCTCATCTAACCAGGTTTTCTTGGGCACATCCTGCTGGAAAGGTTTCTTGTCCTTGTCCCTAACAGGAAAATTGGTTTTCATAGGGAATTTGTTTTTGGGAACTGAATCCTGAAGATCCCTTGCCCTGCTAATAACATCTTGCAGAGTGAGGGGTTTGTAGGCTTTCACCCATCCCCGTAGTGGCTCTATGAGGGCCTTAGTGAATAACATAGTTAGTTTGCTCTCTGACATATCTGTTACCATAACGGCTAGCCTCTGAAACTCTGAAATGAATGATTCTGCGCTACCAGTCTGCTTGAATTGAGCCAACTCCCTGAACTGGATCTCTGGATCTTTCCTGTCGAACCTCTCCATGAGTTTCTGAGTGAACTCACCGTAAGAATGTATGGTGTTGTGACCCAATGTCACCAGTCCGTGGTACCACCATTCGTGAGCTTCTCCGTCCAGGTGAAGTGTAGCCAACTTAATGGCGTCTGTCTCTGTCATGGGGTTGAGCTGGAAACAGGTATCCAACTTTTGGACCCATGTTCTTGCTGATCCTCCCCGAGTTCCATCAAAGTTTGGGATAGTTAACCTGCCCAAGGTTTTCTGCAGCTCATAGTTGTGACTGAAACCCTTGTTGAAATTCCTGGGCCTGTTCTTGCTCTTCATGTTGCAGAAGTCTAAGAAAGACATAGCAGCATGAAACTCATCCCCTAAGTCCCTGTACTCCTACAAATAAGCCCCAAAAGGCTCGCTGGGCTCTACCTGCATGACCGGGCCCCCTACTGTATCTGCCAAGAAGTGAGGCATGGTAGGCCTGATAGTAGGTCGGCTGTATATGTGGGGAGTGTTCTGGATGTTGGTGTATGCCATCTTACTACTGCCGCTGGAAGATCCCCGCTCTACCGGTGAGGGGGGGGGGCACTGCTAATACCTGGTTCCGGTTTCGCTGACAGTCTATTGATTGCATTGAGGACTTCTTTTTGTCCTTTCGCTAAGTCTTGCAATGCAGAGACTAAGTTGCGAAAGTCCATCCGATCCTCCTCATCTCCCGTTCCTTTTCCCCTATCCGCATGAATACCTGTCTGTTCCATGTCTGAATTGGTATCCTCTAGCTGGATATCTTCAAATTCTTCTGTGTATCTACTCTTCCTCCTCCTATAAGTTACAAAAGGATCTCCTTTTGTATTCATCTACTTTTCATCTCTTAAGCCCACAACTGGCCAAGAAAATAGCTCTGATACCACTGTAATATCCCAAATCCCGATATTTTCTGTTTCTAAACAATTATGCAGATACAACTGGGCTTACAAACTGCCAGGCAAAAATCCCTATTTTATAGGAAAAATTAAGGTTAGGGTTTGTGAGATAGAATGCACACTTACCACTGATAACGAGTTGGATTGCTTCAGATAAAGTCTGCAAGCACTGAGAACTGGATTGGAGAGGAACTGATCTCTCCTACCTCCGGTGAATGCTCCAGAAGCAATACGCCCAACCAGAGAAAAAGGTGACGCCCTCAAGGAAGGAGTTGTCCGATGGATAAGCCGATTTGCAGGGCTGATAGCCTTGCTGTGCCAGAGAGATTGGCTGGAATATACTGCAGTTCTGAACCCTCTAAGTAGGATAGGGTCTTGGTTCTCTGAGGCAGCTACTCACGCCCCTGGTGGTCCGGAAATGCTGATAACTCCTTCGGATGAGCTCAGATGGAGCTGATAATCGCGGAGTGCCGGAGTATGTAGTTGGTGATAAGACTGGTGCTTGAGTTTCTGAAGGAAACTGAGAGCTGGAGGCCCTACAGCTGATTAGGGCTTTCTGGCTGAAAACCCCCTCTTACGGCTGCACCGTGCCACTGCAACAATCTATACCCTGTGCTATATAACTGATGAATGAACTGAAGAACAAGTGGTGAACCAGTATGGCTTACCCGTAATAAGACTAGGACAGATGTTTCACTGCCGAAATCCTGTTAGCTGAAGACTCCGTCTCTAACCCCAACTGCTGTGCTGCACGCTGTGCTGCTATCCAAGTGCTCCCAAAATAATGATAATCATAAGTGAGGTCTCCTCTTGCTTTACCATCTATTTATAAAGTTCAACTGCGCAAAACCTAATCTTTGACCTAATTAGGTCACTTTATCTTCTAATTTGCCGTTGACTTGCATGCATGCGGATGGAGACCTAAAAGAGCATGGTCATGCATGGAGCATGGTCATGCATGAAGGTGTCCTTTGGCCCCGGTGGTCCTTCTTGACCCAGTGAGGATGCCCTAGATCTTCTATGGATGGCATCAGTCCTGATCTGATTCCCTAGCTATCAGTAACCACTTGAACCCACAGGAATCACATAGGTTAGTGGTATGGGCCTCAAGGCCTAAAAGGAAGAGGACATTACACAATGTTTCAAAAGCTTTATAGCGTACAGAAAGAGGGTTCCAACCCGTCAACAGACCACACGAAAGACCAACTGCACTTGTAGCACATAACTCCCAACCCAAAAGGAGTTTAGAGAAAGCCAAGAGGGCAGGATAATGACTACACATGGTTTCTTGGAGCAAGATCATATCAGGAGACAGAGAGTGAAGAAGGCTGCGGAGGGTTCTTTGTTTGGCTAACCCACCAAAGCCACGCACATTGAGGGACACAATCCGCATCAAGAACAAGTAAGAGAGGATGACAATGCTCTAAGTGCCCTGGGGTGAGAAGCAGTGTGGCCTCTAGCTGCATTCTTTATCCTAACTGATAGAGAGATATAAGGAGGAGATTCAAAGCCAGGCTTGGAAACTGTCAGAGGTTTCTTTTTCGGCTTTCTAATAGTTTTCAAAACAAATGGAATCAAGGGGTAAAGTAAACAGGGAAGTTGGTGTTTTTGCTGAAAAAATCGAAAGTGACTTCATAAGGGAAGGATGTGTGAAAGCAGGGGCCGAGCAAGGATTGGCAGGTGAAGGTCGAAATGGGTATAGAGTTATTAAGACCCATCAAGGGTGGGAAATATTTCGGTGAGAATAGAGGAGCCTCAGGACATGGAGAGGAAGAACCCGACACAGGGCGACAAGGTGTCTCCGACGTGATAAGGGAAGGAGGTCGCATTTCCACAGAAGGAAGTTCCTTAGGAGAGACCTGGTTTACAACCCCAGGAAGGGGCACCACCCCTGAAGACATAGACTTTGTCACACTTGCTTCAATGTCCTAGATAATCAGTAAGTCATTATTTGATACATCTTCAAATAAGGATAAGGATTGTGTATACTTACTATTCTCTGGATCTGGCATGATAATCGGGTTCACCGTTTGCTGAGACACATCATGCACAACCGACGAAAGCATTCCATCTGACGAAAATGAGAGATCCGAACCATGAAGAAGTCGGGGACATGAGCGACGCAGGTGCCCCACCTCATGGCACCAATTGCATCTAAATGGGACATGCAAATATTCGAGTTTTTGTAATATAATACTATCCATGCATTGAATCTCAACCTCCGCAGGCAACCCCTTCGAGATGTCCAGTTCAATCAGGATCTTGGCACTTCTCTTGTCAAAGATAGGATGGAAATCGTCTTCGACAGTTATAAATTGACCCAAGGAGTTTGCCAACCCCAGTAGCGCAGGGAGCACCATCCATAAATGTCTTTTTACCACCCGTTCCCTCAACGGGTCAAAGGCAACGTGCCACTGGCTCAGCACTAGTGAGCCCTTCCCAGTCTTCCAAAGCCCATGAAGGATACGCGTAGCATGTTCCTCTTCCAAAAAGACAAAAACCAACCACCCCTTAGCTAATAAGCTGATAGTCGGTACATATGTGAGCAGTGGCTTCCAATGAAGCGTTGCCCACTCCGACCATTCCTTCTTCCCCATACTGCCATACTCTAACCTTCCAATGAGAGCTCTAATGCATAGGGCACCCACCCAATCCATGTAAATATCCCGATCAAGTACATACCGAAAACAACCCGCCTGAGCTTTTATTGACTTACCGTGACGCTTAGCTCGAGCTCTTGAGAACCTCGAACGCGACATAGGGAAACCCTCCCCTGACCCAGGGTCCAACCGCTCAGTGCCCCTCTGGGCCATTACAAGAGGATCCCACACAAAGACCCACAAAACCTGACAGCCAAAAAGAAGACTGTGACCAGCGAGAAAGCACCGAGAAACAATGTGGAGGGCACCTTCACTCAAAAACCCACCAATCTTAAACCGGTAAACCAAGGGGCCAAAGGAGTGACCGAGACACAGGATCCTAAGTAACACTAAAACAATAGGAGCAACGGCACGACATGCGTGCATACACTAGGACAAAATAAAAATAAAAAAGGAAACCTACTGACCACACCCACCAGACAGGATGCAGAGGGCGTCGACGTGCGACCCGGGTCCAAGATCCCCGACCACTACCGGTCATACCACAAAAAACTCAATACTCCAGTGTGAAACGAAACCCTCAGTGGGCATTCACAACGCATGGTGGATGGAGAAAAACCTGTTCTGACAGGGGTTGAAAAGTCCTCCCAAAATCCTAATAGAGCACTGGTTAAAAACCAAGACCGAAAACTAAACCCTCTCACAAAAACTCCATCATACCCCCGGTCTCGTCATAGCATCACATGGGCGACCCGAAAACAAATGATACATCTCCAAAGTCAACCCCAAAAGGACAGAAAGGTAAATAAAACCAAAACAGTACCAGAACGTCAGAGAACGCCGAAACCCCTGACAAAGGGCGACGTAGAACCCATGCAAAGATGTCCACCCCCTACCACAAAAATCATCAATACGCCCAAAGGAGAAAGGTGACAAACCAAAGAAGCAAAAAACCGAGGCTTATTCCCACTTTTTGACTCATGGTTGGTACTAGTCTCCCATTTAGGGAGAGGAACTGCATGATACCCGCCCTTAAACCACACACAGAGACACCCAACAATACACAGACACACCGGTCGGGACCAAACAAAAACACCCCTAACACCGCGAAAAAATAGGAACTGAACTAGGCGACTAGAGCTTACCGACAAGGATACCGCCAAGAAACATATGAAAGCGACCATCATTCAGAGTGGTGACCCTGCGCGAGGAAGCGCCACTTCGCCCATAAACGTAGCCGTATCACCCCCACCTGTTACCACAAACCCTCACCGCCATTGGATATTTATGTCTAAGCATTCTTACGATGAAGTTGGGTTTCTTGGCACTAATCGTAGGTCCCCACTTAAGGTAAGGGGGTAGGATGTATCCCTTTACCTTAAGTGGCATAACCGTGGTAATAAGAGCCTAGGAAGGCCCATAAACGGGTTATGCATTAGCAAGTCTGTTTTTTTAAGAGGTTATCCTGTTTTAGTAACATAACCTTGTTTCAGTACATAACCTTGGGAAGCATTTTTGAATGGATAAATAAATTTGTAAGAATAGAGAGCTCTCCGTCATTGACCTATTAATACAGTTTGTATTCTATTAACTAATATTTAATCTTGAAATTTATAAAAATGGTGTAATTGTCCATAATATAAAGTATTATGATGTTATACAGAAAGTATTAATAATATATACATACCACATTCTAATTATATATGTTTTACTTATCACAATATTGTGTATTAATTATATATTGTATTATTTAGTTGTTATTTTTAATTAATTTAAAATTTTTATTGCATTTATTTTTATAAATATATTATAATATTATATTATTGTTTATTTTAATAATTTAAATTTGTATATATTATTTAGTTATTTTTTAATTACTATATCATTAAATTTTTTAAAAATCTTATAATTTTATAATATCTGTATTATTACTTCTTTATATAAAAATGAAATACATCTGCATTTTTAAATATATAATTAGATAACATAATTATATATTTTATTAAAATAGAAATAATACAAACAAAATACTACTATTATAAAGTAATTTTTTCTCAGGGTGACGAATATCTCTAATTTTCAAGATGTTATAAGAGACGGCTTTCCAAATCCATTGTGAATTTTTTATTATTATTAAATAATTATGATTATAATAAAGTTGTGTTCGAAGTAGTTACCCATTTTTATATTTTAAGATTATTAAAGAAATATTATTATAAATAAGTTTTATGAGTTAGAATTAGTTGAGTGTTGTGATTTGTATATAGGAAGTTATGGAAATTTTGATTTTGATTTTTTGTATATAGAGGAAAGAAGTCAAGATTTAATTATTTTTATAATTTGTTTTTTAATAACAAGATATTATTTGTTGATTTAATTATTTTTATAATTTGTTTTTTATAACAAGATATTATTTGTTGAATTGTAAATATAAAAACATTTAAAATGATATTATAAAAATATTAGAGTTGAAACAAGGAATTATAAAAATATTGAGCAATAATATAGATGGAGTTGAAACAAGGAATTAGAAAAATATTGAATCTTATGATTTATGAAGCTATTGGTGCTTCCTAGACAATATATGCAACCTGCCTTTACAAACTCGTAAAATGAGATTTGAGTATTTTAAAAAATTAATATATATTATTGTCGCTCCCAACTCTAAGTTTCCTGCAAATTTGGGGTAAGCTTCTAATGGTATCTAAAAAAACTCGTGTCGCGTACCCAACGTACCGCTTTCCAGAAACTTGTGCAACATAAATTATAAGCATTTAAGCTGGTTAAAATACTAGCCATTTACAGACCACTTTCTCCTTTTTGTAATTACAGACCACTTTAGAGAGAAAGACCAACACTCCACTTTCTTACACATTTAATATTGGACACCGATCATGCCATTGTACATTCAGATTTTGCAATATAGAGTCAGGCCACTTGCAATTTTCACAAGTCCGTCCATTGGCACAAGAAGACAATATTGTTAAGAAGTCGCACTCATTCACATTTCAACTTGTTTCCTGCAACATTTCATGGAGGTTGGAGGTTTCTTCCAATAGTTATTTCAAACTATAATTTCATTCCAATTCAGTCTCTGTAATGCTTATCGAAGGCGCCATATTTATTTATTTGATTGATTGATGGCCTGTAGGCAGTGATCGTTACAATTACTCTCGCGTGAGTGCCATGGTCAATTAGCCGAACTCTGATGATTACATAATTTCTTTATTTAAATCCCTGCTATGCCAAGTTGCCAACGCATGCGCTCTTAAAATAATATCGATAATGATACTCATCAGCGGGTTTATTAATGTTGAAGCACTGTTTCCCATGAATTTTACCTTGCCGCTATATTGGATCATTGATTAGTTTAGGAGCTGTCTAACCAGGGGATTTTTTGACTTTCAGGTTGTTATTTATTTTTGTGGTGAATTTAATGCACAAAATCTGTAATTTCTGTTGTTTGTTGAGCGATTTTAAGCTCAGAAATGAAATCAGGTGATTGAAAAACCCAACACCCACATTTTGTAATATCTAACAGTATTTTTGGAACCTTTTCTGCTTTCCTGGGTTGGTGGTAGTTATTTTAGCTTTTTCTTATATATATTAACAGTTAACTAACTCTCATAGTATCATTATGCAGACGCAATAACACCCATATGAGTGAAGCCCAGCGGAGTGCTCTCAATGCACTTTTGTATCGTACTGGGGACCAATCTAGAGACATAGTTCTTGCCCTTGCGACAAATCGGCCTGGTGATCTTGATTCAGCTATTACTGATCGTATTGATGAGGTTCTTGAGTTTCCTCTTCCCGGAGAAGAGGAGCGTGTTAAATTGCTCAAACTGTACTTGGATAAATACATTGCACAAGCAGGCGATAATAAAACAGGTTTGGCATCTCTCTTTAAAGGAAAGCAAAAGAAAATAGAGATAAAGGGCTTGTCAGAAGATGTAATCCGCGAGGCTGCTGCTAAAACTGAAGGATTTTCTGGCCGAGAGATTGCAAAGATGATGGCAAGTGTTCAAGCAGCTGTCTATGGCAGTACAGATTGTGTGCTTGACGCGAACCTTTTCAGGGAGGTGGTGGATTACAAAGTTGCAGAGCACCACCAACGTAGGAAGCTTGCTGCAGAGGGTAGTGCATGATATTCTTTTTAAATGGCCTTGAATGTCCGGGCTTCTTACAAAGATGTTTGATGCTCGAATGCTCTTTTCTGCCATTGCCCTTGTGATTTTCACAGTGAGCTCAGGACCATGTTTGCAATGGTCTTTATTTTCAACTTACAAAAGATACACAAGTTATATTTACATATGTTCCTGCTTCAGTTTACATGGTGAGAAGAGGCCTGACATGCACCACTGCACATGATAGGCAACTTGTCTATCCAATTAATTATACTCATTTAGATGCAATATTTAAATTTTTTGCTAGTGCTTTGGGGCACTAACGGTTGAGATTGTAGAGAATTCGATTTGAGCGATGCTTAATAATAATATTGAATACGGCTTTCTTTAAAATGCTTTATTGCCAAAGCTCGCAGAGTTAATCAAAACAAATGCTTGTAGTATGTACCCCCTTACCTGAAGTAATAAGAGCCTAGGAAGGAATAAACGGGTCATGCATTAGCAAGTCTGTTTTTCTGTTTTTTGAAGAGGATACAGTACATAACCTTGGGAAGCATTTTTGAATGGATAAATAAATTTGTAAGAATGGAGAGATCTCCTTCATTGAAGTATCCATGCAGTTTGTATTCTATTAAGTAATATCCATGCAGTTTGTATTCTATTAACTAATATTTAATCTTGAAATTTATAAAAATGTTGTAATGGTTTATAATATAAAGTATTATGATGTTATGCAGAAACTATTAATAACATATACATGTCACATTCTAATTATATATGCTTTACTTATCACAATATTGTGTACTAATTATATAATTGTATTATTTATATATTTATATATTGTATTATTTAGTTGTTATTTTTATTTAACTTAACTTTTTTAATATATTTATTTTTGCAAAAATATTATAATATTATTATTATTTTTATTTTATAACTAAAATCTATTTTTTAAATATATCTATCTTACTGTATCATTAAAACTTTTAAAAATCTTATTAAATTTTTTAAAAATCTTATAATATTATACTACCTGTATTACTACTTTATATAAAAATGAAATACATCTACTTTTTAAAATATAATTAAATAACATTAAGTAATTTTTTCCAAAAAGACTTCATCATTTAGAATTCATAAAGTTCTTTCTCTGGGCGAATATTTCTAATTTTCAAGATGTTACAAGAGAGGGCTTTCCCAATAGATTGTGAATTTATTATTATTATTAAATAATTATGATTATAATAAAGTTTTGTGTGTTGGATGTAGTTATGAATTTTTATATATTTTATGATTATGAATTTTTTATTATTATTAAATAATTATGATTATAATAAAGTTTTGTGTGTTGGATGTAATTATGAATTTTTATATATTTTATGATTATTAAATAAATATTATTATAATAAAGTTTTATGAGTTAGAAGTAGTTGAGTGTTGTGATTTGTAAATAGAAAGTTATGAAAACTTTGATTTTGATTCCTTGAGTAAAGAAGTTGAATTTGAATTATTTTTACAATTTGTTTTTTTATAACAAGATATTATTTGTTGAATTGTAAATACAAAAGCAATTAAGATGATATTAGAGAAAAGCGAATCTATTTTAAAGATATTAGAGGACGTTGAGGAAAATGTAATATGACTTCTATGTTGCATTGATTATTGTACAAGGGAATCAAACCAGGTAATGATAGGAAAGTGATCAAAGGGAACATAGGAAGCAGTCATCCTGCCTTCTATACAAGAACTTCACACTAGGTTTCCACGAACGATCTTAAAACCTCGTAGATACTGCTGCAGCACTATACAGAGGATATGGATTAGGAGAATGCAATTTTCCTTGAAAGAGAAATCCCAATGACACATTGATCCCATAACATAAAATTCAAAGACTAGACCCTCTAAACATTACAAAGAATGATGGCTTCAAGAAATAACAAAAACCAATATCATTTTCTAGATAAGAACATAACAACGAAATTCACAAAGGCTGCAAAACTTTGTTTCCACTATTTGGGCGGTTCTACTGCAGCCCCCTTACTCCTTTCTCTTAAATTTAAAAAAAAGTCTTTAAAATATTTGCAAACAAGAACCGATTATAGACTCCATAGTCGTTGGCTTGGATCAGATAATTGTGGAGGTGCATTCTAGAGCCCAATAGGGGGAGATGTGTAAGTCCTTCCATGCTCGTCCTAGAGCTGACACTTGTCCTTTATAAAAAAAAAATAATAAAATGTTATAAAACCTATTTCGTTCACATTTCCTCAACATTTCCACTCTAAAAAAGGATTTGCAAATGAAGAAATTTGATCCCTTTCTACACTTGGTGGATACTTCTAAAAATAAATCTATACTAGTATTATAAGCATAGTTGCACGGGTACCGCTCCTGGGATTTTGGCAACCCGTACCCGGCGTTTCCCCGCTCTAGGGAGCTTGGGAGCTGGTAAGAGACGTCCCCTTTTTTATGGGAGCTTCTTTGGGAACTTGGGAGCTTTTTGGGAACTTTTTTTTCCGTGGCCTTTTTATTGGGAGCTTGTAGAAGCTCCGGACCATGTGGAGGTCAAAATCATAAGATAAGTGTTGAAAATCAATTGAATGATTGAAGTTTATTGTGTCAAGAAATCACCAATAATAAAAATTTCAATTAAATCTATCAATATGCCATTTTTATTTTTATTTTCAAGGTTATATAAATAAAGAGGGCCCACTCCTCTTAAATGTTTAGATCCATTCACACTCAATATATGTTGCAAGTGTACTTATGTGAATAAAAATGGATCTTTTACAATACGAAGATATGAACAACTTTAATTCATATCTCAAATGATTAGAGCTAGCTTACTTTATTCATACTATCTGATATAACAATCTAGGATCATAAACCATATCAAACTTAAGATACCAAAAAATTTGAAAGTTTGTCAGTTGAACTTAAAACAATCAAGTTCATTTACATTAGAAGTAAGTAGTAGTTACCATAAAAAAAATGTAGAGGCACCCAAAGACTAAGCACTCTTAGGAGCAATAATATAGATGGAGTTGGAACAAAGAATTAGAAAAATGTTGAATCTTATGATTTATGAGATTTGTATAATGTGGACCTAGAAAAGTATTTTAAAAAATTAATATATATTATTGCCACTTCCAACCCTAAGTTTCTTGCAAATTTGGGCTAAGCTTTTGGTCATATCCAAAACTAGTGTGAACTTGTGCAACATAGATTATAAGCTATTTAAGCTGGCTAAAATACTAGCAATTTACAGACCACTTTCTCCTTTTTGTAATTACAGACCAGACCACTTCCTCTTGAGTGAGTTTTTGTCCAACACTTCACTTCCTTACACATTTAATATTGGACACCGTTTTGCAATATAGAGTCAGGCCACTTGCAATTTTCACAAGTCCGTCCATTGGCAGAAGAAGACAATATTGTTAAGAAGTCGCACTCGTTCACAATTCAACTTGTTGTCGGCAACATTTCATGGAGGTTGGAGGTTTCTTCCAATAGTTATTTCAAACTATAATTTCATTCCAATCCAGGCTCTGTAGTGCTTATCGAAGGCGCCATATTTATTTATTTGATTGGTGGCCTGTAGGCAGTGTAGGCAGTGGTCGTTACAATTACTCTCGCGTGAGTGCCATGGTCAATTAGCCGAACTCTGACGATTACATAATTTCTTTATTTAAAGCCTGTTATGCCAAGTTACCAACGCATGCGCTCTCAAAATAATATCGACAATGATACTCATCAGCTGGTTTCTTAATGTTGAAGCACTGTTTCCCATGAATTTACCTTGCCGCTATATTGGATCATTGATTAGTTTATATTAGGTTAAATATGGTCACTTCATTTTTTAAGTAAAGAAAAAAGAAATCTGTCAACATAACCAAAACATCGCATCGCCCAATTAATATTAGAACACGAGCCATGAGGTGGTAATGTCGGGAATATTAAAACAAGAGCCATTAGGTGGCAATGTCCTGGATTAGAACTGATTTTGTAATCAAGGATAGTTTTTGCCAAATAAAATTTTAATTAATAAAATACAAGTCATATGTTTCATTCATAAAATACAAGCTATATGTTTCACCTTAGGTTGTTCACTTATCTATACAGTTTATCTTTTCAAAAGATGAAAAGTTCAAATATTATTTGACTAGCCATCTAGTTTTAATTTGCTTATTCATTCATGTGATTTATGGTATATTAAGAGGCTATGCAAAAGCTTTTATATATTAAGAGGCAACATAGAGTACAAGTACATATTACTCATTGTTCAGATCATACAATCAAGAATATGATTAATAAAGGGTATAAGTAAATATTACTATGTATATAGATATAGTGTCTTATTACAAGATAAACTAAAAAAAATATTTAAAAATTATATAATGGGTAAACAAATATTTTGTTCCCAAAACAATTATCACAATATAAATGCACACAAAAGAACATAGTGGTCAAATGTTGATGATAGATTATAAATAGAAAACAACTTAACTTTATTCTATTTAATTGAAAACCATGAAATAAAACAAACAATGCATATGGCATTAAAAACCTGGATTCATGTTCTATCTCTAATAATCTAAGTAAAAATTAATTAGGAAAACACATAAGCTTGAATATAAATGAAAAAGAAAAAAACCAATTATAGAGAAAATGCACAATCAAAAATAAAAAGGTAAATTTTGATATATATATATGAAAAATAATAAATTGGTTAGATTTTACATTAAATTTTTTGAAGTTATAAAATATTATATTTAACTACCTTTAAATTAGTCAGTCATTCATTCATTGTATTAAAGATGTTAAAAACAACAACGAAGCTCTTCCACATAACAAAAAAATATTAATATTGTATATAATTGTGAAATCTATTACTTTACTCTTTATTATTTTTACTCTTTATGTATCTATCTATCTCTATCTGTATAAAAATCTGGTTATATTTCCCTATAAGTTAGTTTAGCTAGAATCTCTATAGTTCTTGAAAGTAAAGCAATATGTCATTATTCCACACCATCCAATGAATATCAGCAGTAAGTAAAATAAAACAAAAAAATGTTAATATTTTATATAATTGTGAAATCTATTACTATATTTTTTATTTTTATTTTTTAAGTTTTACATATGGATTTCATATTCTTCTCAAATTAAATGTATTTTATATCTAAATTATGAATTCCTCTCAAGTGAAAAGTACACAAACATTTTCATCTCAATCTGAAATTCATCTGTTAAATTGAAATGTATGAAACAAAAATGAGCATATCAATTTGAAATTCATTTGTTCAATTTGAAGGATCATCCAATTAGTAACACAAACATTTTCATCTCAATCTAGAATTCATCTCTTAAATTGAAATGTATGAAAGAAAAATGAGCATATCAATTTGAAATTCATTTGTTCAATTTGAAGGATCATCCAATTAATCTAACAATAACTGAGACTGTTCAAGAAAGAAGAAATGCAGATCCTTGAAAATAATACAAAAAGTATGAAAAAATAATAAAAATCCTTGTGTGCATAGTTGTATTTTAGCATTTTAAATTTTTTTCCCAGGCTAAGGAAAGAAAAAGCTTGCCTAAACAACAAAACAATATATGACAATGATTTAAAGCAAAGGAGCAGAGCTTTTACAATTTGTTCTCACATGGAAAGAGAAAACCCTATATACAATAGATATGGATAGTCTCATTATTAATAGATGGAGAGTATTATGTGAGCAAATGTTGGGTGTATGTTTTCTTTATAACATGGAATCTTTATATTTTTCCTGTTTTTCATTTTTTATTCTATTTACTGCAAGACTATGAGTGAGCATTTTTATAGTTCAATATTGGTAGAAATGCAATGCATGTTCCATATTTTGGTAATTATTTGAATTAAAAAGATGAAGAAAACAAGGATCTTAAGATAATAAAAAGTGCATGATAATGATCTGAAAGGAACAGGTATAACCTTGACACTTGGCATAGCCATAATTTTTTTTCATTTGGCATAGCCATAATTTTTTTTAAATTTTTTTATAGCCTTGACACTTGGCATAGCCGTAATTATTTGTTTTTATATATATATATTTTTAAATATATAACGAAGCCAAATAAAATAGACTGCAAAAATGTCTGCAGCTATCGATTCCACCAACCTTAAAAAATGAGCCATTCATAAAAAATAAGAAGAAATCTGCAAAAATATTGTCTGCATAAGCTGCTGCCAATTCTACTGACGCTTGGAGCATTAATTATTAATTTAAAATGCAACCAATTGCAAATGGTTAATTGTAAGCACTAATTTTACTATATTTTGATTGCATTTTTCATTGGCAATATTCACAAATAAATATCCTTGATATTTGATATCAATGATATTGCATTCTAACACTTTTCATGAAATTAAATATAATATCATACATTGTTTCTAATTATGTAGATGTATTTTAAAGCAAAGGCAAGCAACTAAACAGAATGGAGAGTCATAACTCGTACCATCTTCAACATTTTTCATTGGCAATATTTAGAAATAAATATCGTTGATATTTGATATCAATGATATTGCATTCTAACACTTTTCATGAAATTAAATATAAGATCATACATTGTTCCTAATTATGTAGATGTATTTTAAAGCAAAGGCAAGCAACAAAACAGAATGGAGAGTCATAACTCGTACCATCTTCAAGTGGGCCAGTAAGTTCTGAAAAACTATTGTTTTCCAGCACTATTTTACGATAGCTACATTAAAAGTTTTCTGATGAGTGACGGAAAACTTATGTCAATAGTTCATCTAATTCTGGCATTGTTCATTTCCTTACCAATACTGGAAAAGTTAATATCAATACAAAAACAAAACCTAGAGATATAAATAGAAAAATCAGTGTGTGCACATTTCAGGCAATCATTGGATTTATTATTAAAACAATGACCATTTTCTGACTTGCTAAAAAGAAAAATCTAACAACAATCAGAAGCGATTTGCTATGTAAACATACAATCAATGTTTGGAACCATTCACTATTTACCATTTAGAGCCGATTCAAAAACAAGGCCAAGCAGCTCATGCCCCTGGCAACTTGGACTCAAATAGGAGAAGGTTTCTAAATACATTAGTTTTCAAATAAAAATAATATCATGAGCTTTTCCAAACTTCTCGTCCTCATATTTGTCACAATGAACCAACGAATAGGTACGTCAAAGTTTGATAAGGCCAGCATGAATGAATGGAGGCATGTGACGCTGGCGATAGAGGACACCCTTGTGCTATCCCTTCGATTTGAATGGATAATTGTAATTAACCCCATCCTTTGTTCGGTGCAGATGAGTCTATTATGGAGTTGTATTTGCAATTGTGAGTTTGTAATCATTGTTTTAATTCTGTCTAGACAAAATATCAAAAGCAGGTTGGGAGAGGCTTCTGGTTCGTTTTCTTCTATAACTCTTATATCCGTGCAGCTGGAGATGATGTAAACGTGGTCAAATTTGTAGTCATTTTGTACCAATAGTCAAGACATAGGTTATCGATTTGTTTTGTTTAAGAAAGCATTTAAAAGCATAAAATTTAGTGATAAGGATGATAATGGCCATTCAATCTTCCAATAAAAGGCACTAATGACCTCATTTGTGTATCACTTTTATTGACTTTTTGTAATGGATGTATTTTATTGAATGGCTTCTATAAAACATATTATGCTCGACACTGTAGTATTTGTTGTCCATTCTTGATAACTTTCTTTCTGAAGGTGCAGTCAAAACAAAAATTATTGAAGAGAATAACAAACAAATTTATGCTCTGTTGTAGAAGGGTATTACAACTTACACAAGAAGGAGTAGACTACAATAAGAACCAGGCATGACAGGAGTAGCTAACCACCACTGTCACCACCCAAGCCTGGCACAGAAAGAACAATGCAAAGACAAAACTAAATGAATGAACAAAGATATAATGACAAACAAACAAAGAGGTTGAGTAACAAAAGAAAAAAAGGCTGGTATTTACCTACATATTCGAGCACAGGCTTGACCTACCACGAAACAAGTTTGGGGTTTGTCCAATACCCAAGAGAGCACACTCACAATGGTAGAGCTGAAGAATACCTATAATCCAGAAAATGAAACTAAATAAAAAATAAACCGACCAAGAAATAATGAAAGATAACTGCTTAAGGAACAATTTTGGAGATCAAGCTGAACAATCTAGAAACAAGCACTAACAATTAAGGAAACAACTCTGAGCAAAGACATTAAGTGAAGAGCTTGTCAAATAAATTCTACAACCAACCCAACTCACTCTCCAAAGCCCACTATGTGATTAGATTCATTACAAACGAAAATAAGTGAAAAGTGGAAAACACATTAACTTTCCCTATCATAATCTCTTTTCCACATCCCCCTGCACAAAATCCAAGGATTGCTTCACCACAACCAGGAGCATAATAAAAATTAAATACGAAAAACCACACCATACTCCAAACATTAGAACTCGATTTTTTTTTAGGAAAAGTAAATAAAATTTTGGAAAAAAGTGGGTGCTAATATATCTCTTTCATTTTTTCTAGTGTTATGCTTACGCCATCTCGTAGTCGGGTCTTGGGGCACAAATTTCTAAGCTTACTTCACGTCCAGAAGACCAATAGAATCCAAATTAAATCAATATTTAAATAATTCAAAAAAAAAATCCAAACTATAGTAAAAACGTTTGAAAAAACAAAAAATTAAATTTGTTTATTGAATTAATTCACCTAACCTAATCATATATAATATATCCCCTGTTGGGGACATAATAATATGGAGAATGGTCATCATGTACTAATTTACTATTGGTTGTGGTCATGTGATAAATAATTACGGTCCATTGGTTTCATGATTAATGGATCTTAGGTTAAAAGCGGGCTAATTAGGTATGGTACCATGTTTTAATATCGAATCATTACACTTTTAGTGGGTATGATCTCAGGTTAGTTTTTTCCAGGAGAAAAATAGCAGTTCCTTGTTATTCAACTTGAATCAAAGGTAACCTTTGTACAACAACAAGTACATCAACCAAAAAAGTAAGGCCACAACTAGGAGCATAAAGTACAGACCCAACAATACCATACAAGAAGTAAAAGGCACCAAGGGATGCATGCACAGACAAAGAAGAGGCACACAAAACGAAATTCCAGTCCCCATCTCAAATCACCTCAGCAACATCAAACAAGTCAATATAGACAAGTTGTTCCGAGGAGACACTGCTGGGATAAACTAGCTCAAACAAAATGGGGGATCAAGCCACCCAAATCATCATCCAGAGGATGAGATCTCATCTTTAATCCCCAAATGAGGTGAAGGGGATTATGAAAAATCAATAAAGCTGGACAGAGCCCTACCAAAGACAAATATCCTCAGAGAATTCCGATTAGTGAAGGATCCCAGAAGGTAAGGAGAGTGCCTCCTTAGATAAGCTGTCTGCCATGACATTAAATTCTCTTTAGACATGAGATGATTCGATATGGATAAAGTAAGATCAAAAGGCACTGATCTCTTGACACCAACCATTCAATTCCAGTGCCATTAAGTTATCCTACCCATTGAACCAATTAATAATAGCTGAAGGAGTGTCCTCTGATATGTAAATATGGAAGCCCAATAAGTTTGGAGAAGACTAATAGCACCCAAAGTGCAAGAAGTTCATCCTGAGTATTTTTGCTCCATCCACAACCCATTTTAAGATGATAATAATGATCTGTACTCAATGAAAGGTGACCCCCCCAATGCCTCAAATCCTTTTTGCTGAGGCACCATCAATAAAACCAACTGGGAAATTATATACCGGTGCCAATCCTTTAAATATTCTGTTAGAGATAGTAGTTACCTTTACTGTGTGCAGATGTAACTAATCCAAAATAAGATGGATGGTTTGCTTTGTTGATGGCTTGTAATCTTCAAATATAACCTTGTTACGTGTAAGCCATATCTGCCAAGTCATAAGAAGGGGCATATATTTCAATTCAATTTCCTTCCCTGTCCATATAATCAGATTTTGTTTGAATGAAGGCTCATTCCAAATAATATTATGATGGAGAGCAATCCCAAGACCACAAATGACCTCCTTGGTATACTGACATTCTACAAATAAGTGATAGACATATTCTGCGTCCCTAGAGCAAAGACAACAACAATTAGGACTAGTCCTTCCTTTTTTCTGTAAATTGTCCCACGTATTGATCCCGCTGTATAGACATAGTCATACAAAACAGATCACTTTCAATGGTAGGTTGTATTTCCAAATCAATACAAGGATCTTATCTGGAGTTTCGGGGTAGTAACTAGAGGTAATAAAATCATATGCCAGACGTGCTGTAACCTGGCTGGTGCTTTTACTAAAAATCCATACCAGTGAGTCCTGACTATCATCAAGTCGTATGCATCCATGGGATAGTCCATTTATATAATTTGTCCATAACACCTTCCAAGATCCAGCGAAGTCGAGGTCGTCAACAGTAAGCCAATACTAATAAGAAGAGGGACTAGCTGCCCAATAGTGAGCATCAACAAGAGTAGTAATGCCATAATCCTCTAAGTAGGATCTGAGAGCCGCCGTAAGGACAAAGTTTGAATTTAAACCAGCTATGGGGTCCATGCCAATCTTAATATTTGTTCCATCACCCACCTTGCATCCCAAAAATTTGGTGATCTAGGACAAAGTTCTGATGAAGCCATTCCAAATATGTGATGTGCCTTGAGTAGTAAAGGCATGAGATCAGATCCATTCCACTACAGGCCTGTTTTTAAAATATTCATGAATGATAATATGAGACCATATACCATTGCCATTCAGTACCATCCACATGCATTTGAGTCTAAAGGCAAGACTAAACCAGTCCAGATTTTTTATATCCCATCCACCTAAATCATATGGTCTCGAGATCAGATTCCAGTCCACCAAATGATACCTGGATTTACCAAAGGAATTTCCCCAAATAAAGTTGAATATAACATGCCTAAGATAATGCATAATAGTTCTGGGCATCCTAGCTAGAGTGAGCCAATAGACAGCCAGCCCATTAAGACCGATTTAACCAATATCAGCCTGCCTCCAAGTGATAAGGGTCTGTATGTTGAGTTACTGATTCTTTTTTCAATTTTTTTTATAAGCCATCTCCAATCATTGACATGATAGCCCAAAGGTTTCAGGTAATATCCCAGGTACTTAAACCCCAATTCTAGAGGCTCCATTTTAAATGGGAGCAAGGCAATGACATTGGCTCTAGTTAGGTCACCAATTTCATTGAACATAAAAGAGGATTTCTTTTCGCTGATTTTCATGCCAGTTGCAGAGCAGAGATCCAACAGTTCTTTATAGTGCTTTCATTCGTCAATAGTCCCCAGTTCAAATAATATGACATCATCGACTCAGGCTCAACACTATATACCCTCTTTGTTGAGCATGAGTGATCAACAGACTCAGGCTTTCAATAATCAAAATAAATAGGAGGGGTGAGAGAGGACATCCCTGTATGATGCCTCTCGAGCCTGGGAAGAATTTTGAGGGCATGCCATTAACAAGTACAACAAAATTGCAATATTCCACACAACCTAAGATCCAGTTAACACCAATAAGAGGTACACCAATCTAAAGGAGGACCAGTCTAAGGAACGTCCAGTTAACTCTATCAAAAGCATTAACAAGGTCTAGTTTGAGAATAAAGACATGCTTCTTTTCCACTTTTATAGTATGCATAAATTCCCGTGCAATGCCAATAGGCTCCACTATCTGCCTATTATGAAGAAATCCAAACTGATTCCAGGAGATAGCTCTGTCCAATATGGGTTTTAGTCTAACAACAATAAGTTTGGAGATCACCTTATATACCAGATTGCAGAGGGAGATAGGCCTAAAGTTTGCAAAGGAGGAGGGCTTATCACACTTAGGAGTAAGGGTGATGAAGGTAGCATTTAGAGCACCAAAGACCCTACCTTATGTATGACATTGTGTAATTGCCTCAAGGATGTCTTGACCAACAAGTTCAAAGAAGTGAAGGTAGAATTCTACAGGCCACCCATTCGGACCAAGACTTTTGTCCTTCTTAAAACCCTTAAGGACACCTTCGATTTCCGAAAGAGAGAAATCTGACAGGAAAGACTCTTTTTCTTCCTCAAGTACAAAAGAGGGAAACAACCTAATGACCTTGAGTTGATCATCAATATTGGTCAATCCATCATCAGAGAAAAGTTCAAAGAAGTGGGCTACACCCAGGTGTTTCAACTTAGCTTCATCTTCAATCAGCTCAGATGTCTGGTTCTGAAGACCCCAAATTGATTTTGAATTTCTCCTGGCCGAGGCATATGAGTGGAAAAATTTGTTATTAGCATCCCCCTCATTTAACCAATCCACTCTGCTTTTAAGTTTCCAAGTAAGGATCTGGTGGGTCAATAAAGAGTCCTTTCTGGCTTTCAAAAGAGAGAGTTGAGTGGTGTCATGTACCGACAAGATACCATAAGTGTGAGCAAAGAGTAATAGCTGAATGGAAAGATCGACTTACTTGGCTTCTAAGGCTTTAGAATGCTTCATATTTTTCTCCCAATCTTTGACAGTCTCCTTGAATCTTTTGAGTTTAGAGGTAAGAGAAGACATGGGGTCAAGAGGAGTAAGGGGTTGAATTTTCCAAGAAGTATGGATAGTATCAGTAAAGTCCTTTTCCAAAATCCAAGCCCTATTAAACTTAAAAGGTAGAGATGGCAGTGAGGGAGGTAGTTCCACTCAAGACATATGGGATAATGGTCATAGATTTCTGATGGGTGGATCCAAGATTTGAAGTTGTTGAGTGTAGGTATAAGATGTATAGAAGCCAAGAACATATCAATGCACTTACTAATACCATCATGACCAGAACGACCATCCCTCCAAGTGGGACCGGGATGAGATGGAGCCAGGTCTCCCACATTAGAATTATCCAAGAGATGAGTAAAATACTGTACCATGTGATCCATACGAGATTTTCTCCCCCAGATCTCAACATCTGCGAGGGTAAAATTCACGTCCCCAACTAGGATTAGGTTGGGAAAGTAAAAAAATGCCCCCCAGCAACAACATTATCCCAAAAAATAGCTCTGTTAGAGTAGGGCCCATAACAATTCATAATGGAAAAGACAGAGTCCAGTCCTTTGAACCTAGCATTGATTGGGATGCCAGCATAGGAATTAAAGGCCTTACAACGGATTAAGTGAGGATTCCAACCTGTAAGAAGGCCCCCAGAAAGGCCTTGGGAGTCCAATGCACAAAATTCCTAGCCAGGCTTCATCTTGGAGAAATTGAGAAGTGTAGAAAAATGATCACACATAGTTTCTTGAAGCAAGATAATATCAGGATTTAGTGAGGAGAAGAGAAAAGAGAGAGATTTTTGTTTGGTAAGCCCCCCAAACCAACATATATTCATAGATATTATCCTCATGGAACAACCCCTCAGTCAGGTGGCTATGCTCTAAGTGGCTGAGGTAAGTTAAGGGTTATGGCAACAGCTTTGATCCTTGTTGAGAGGGGAGTATAGAGTCCTGTAGAACCAGAGTCATCCGATCATTTATTTCTCCTTGACTTCCTAATAGTTACATTTTTGAACCTGATAGAATCCAAAGGAAGAGTAGAAGGAGAGATAGGGGATTTATCCGAAAAAATGTCCAAGGACTTCAACAAGGAAGGCTCCATAAAGGAGGGAGAAGAGATAGGACTATGAGGTGTATTAGAGGTATTAGGTGAAGGGGATCTCTGCAATGGTGGGTATTCCTCCAATGTGAAGGGAGGAGGGGGAACCAAAAATGTGTTAGCTGAGTCATGAGACTACACAGGAGGTCCACAATAAGCTGGACAGATAGTGGAAGCTAAAGGTACAGGACATGTTGATACAGAAGTCGGAATTGCCATAGAGGGATCTAACGCTGAAGAATCCCGAGTAAGGGTTTTGATATCCTGAATATACTGCAGTTCCCCTTTGGTAAGATCGCCAAAGTTAGTAAGTGAAGAGGAATCATAGGGTCCAAGAGGGGCAGGAGAGCCAGAAATATCATAGGGTCACATTAGTTGTTCTTATAAATTCTTAATGTACATGTGATAACAACTACCTATAGACAATAACAAGATACGATATTTCTACGAATGATATAATATAAGGAATCATGATGCTATAGCTAATGAATGAAATAATATGGAATATGGCTTTTCAGTTAATTTAGGCTGTAATTAAAAAAAATTAACAAATTATAAAAATACAATAAAAAAGTATTTTATTGACATTTTAAATTTTAAATTTTTGATTATTAATTATTAATTATTAATAGTAATCATATTAATAATATTAATGTATTTGAATATGTTGAAAAACATAAATTTAACATATATTAAAAGATAAGCATTATCAATATACCAAATTTAAGTTTATTGACATATCACACATTAATTTTAACAATGTAGTTTTTACTAGTAACATGTAAACATATCTTCAAAGTATTAATACTAGCAATTTCCCCAAAAGGTGCAATGGTACGTCAAAAGGATAAAAAATGAAAGTAAAGTAGACTTGATGAAATGGAAAAGAAGTAATACAATAGATGTCATGGGTCTTACTCATCATGATTGAAATGTCCATTTTCGTTTGCCAAAGCATCATGGAAATTACAAAAAAAGACGTTAAAAGTGAAGTAATATAGAAAACTAGGTCGTTGTTTATGGTATATCTTATTTGAAAAATATTGATGGAAAGGTACATCATGTTCAAATTGATGGAAACCAATAAGAACAAATTAATTTGCACCTTGTTGTAAAGAGCTCTGTCACCAACATAAGTACACGAGTGCCTCATGGGTAGATATGATGATGCTAAAACCTAGGTATTGTGGTTGGTGATCTTTTTGTTCCAAAAGAAATCAAATTTTGTGAAATTATGTGTGTGTGTGTGTGTGTACCACTTGTGGGTATATTGGGCAAGTGGACACCGAAAAGCAAGCCTTAAGTTGACACCAACTAATGCTATAATCTATCGCCTTTCACTTGGTTGTTTGTTAGTTGCTTAGATGTATTCACACAATTGTCAATTTATAGATGATGGAACTCTTTCATGCCCAAGTGTTTTTATATGGATTAATCTCCTCCATTCCATAGCCTAGAAAGGGTAAAAATTTATTCACGGAATTGGAAGAAAAGTTTAAAAGCTTATCAGTTTTAGAAGAAAGGTTATACTATTGTAGGCATTAGAGGAAATTTGGGGTCTAAAATGGTCCTTATAAGAAAACGCGCCAACAACAAATTTTGTGAGTTGGAAATCAAGAACAAATATAATTTCAATAAAATGAGTCAACCATAATGGTTGAATTGACATATTTGTCATAAAAGAAAACTATTTTTTTTGTTCGTATTTTCGACATATCTCCCTGTGTTTTTACTCAAATTTCAAGAGGGAGAGCTCGTTGGATGCGGAATTTAATTCCACATCCAACGAGTATCCACACTGCATACTTTTGACGGACCCCGCTGCCCCAAAAACAAGAAATACCTGGAAAAAAGTATGCAGTGTGGATACTCGTTGGATGCGGAATTAAATTCCGCATCCAACGAGCTCTCCCGCTTAGAATTTGATGAAAAGATAGTTGGTGAGGTGTAGGATCCCACAGGCGCCACTGACCCGAGGCCTACCTTGTGAAGCTCTGTCCATGAAGACCGAGAATGGCACATCTATTAATAGAGGAGTGTTGATGCGAGCTGGTTTATTAGAGACCACCTAAGGAAAAGATTTGAAAATACCAAAACAACGTCCTGCGATAATATGAGTTGGAATATAAATATAATAAAAAATGACCTTATTCCTTGCGAGCCAAATACCCCATGCAACGAACTCAGGTAAGGAGACAAGGGAGTTACCACGAGGCCAAGTCTTCCAGGTAGAATAGACATTGTTTCCATCCCAACATAGACAAGATCCAGCAAGTGTAGAGAGGTGACTCCAGATGTTACATGCAAATTGACAGTATATAAATAAATAACCAATGGATTCAACAATTTTTTCGCAGAGAGGACATTTGCTGGGGCTGATGTAGAATCTATGAACCAAGGTGTACCAAACTGGTACCTTTCCCTCCATGAGAAGCCAGAGAAAAAGCTGAATTTTGAGCGGGAAATTGATTTTCCATATAGTGTGGCACCACCATGTAGGATCTATTCTTTCCTCCAATATGATTTCCAAATAACCCAACTTAGGAACATAAACACCAACCCATTATACTATGAAACGAGAACTTTATACTAAGAATGAGAACTCTAGCCATAAAAACGATGATTTTTGCATAAAAAACACAAAAAACACCCTCCAAATAGAAAAGTGTTGATACCAGTATACACGTTTTTTTTGGGGGGGTAAAAAATAGAGCCATGGCCTAAACATGCCATACTGTTGTTTACAAAAACTTTGAAATCAACCCCTAAATTGGAAAAATATTTTTTTGTTCAAGGGATAAATTACAACTTTTTTGAAACTTACATATTAAACAAAAACAAATATTTCATAAATAATTTCAGCACTCTAACCATTAAAATCAAACAAATTATGATGTGATTCACAATGAAGTCATATATTAGACCTTACAAGAACAAATTATTCATATAAATTTTCAAAAACTCGTTTATAGTTTCAATTACAAACATCATACTGATAAAAAACATCTAAAATGTTTCATGTGAAATTATTTAAACTCATCTCTGGGTCTGACACCCCATCATAATCTATATTTTTTTGCAGATGAGCAATTAGATATAATAAAAAAAAATTAAACCCCTGACCCCATTACATTACATTAAAAAGAAAAATTAAACACCCCCACTCCTAACCCTTAAACCCCCAACAACACTACATTCGCAAAATTTAAAACACCTCCCTCTAACGCTCTAAATCCCCCAACAACATTATATTTTAAAAATGACATAATATATTGATATAATGTAATGTATAATATAATATAATGACAATATTTTAAAAAAATAACATAATATGTTGATATAATATAATGTCATGGCATAAGTGCCATTGTAATGGCATAATGCCATGACATAATGTGCCTTGGACGAATGCTATTTCAACAACTTATTATGCATAGAAGAGGTTGTTCTATTTCAGGATGAGCACACTATGACAGAAACCTCATTATATTTAAAAAATGACATAATATATTATATAATATAATGTAATGACCATATTTTAAAAAATGACATAATATGTTGATATAATGTAATGACATAATGTGCCTTGGATTGTAATGACATAATGCCATAATTAAATGTAAAAAAATGACATAATATATTATATAATATAATGTAATGACCATATTTTAAAAAAATGACATAATATGTTGATATAATATAATGACATAATGTGCCTTGGATTGTAATGACATAATGCCATAATGAAATGACATATTGTGCCTTGGAAGAATGCTATTTCAACACCTTATTCTGCATACAAGAGGTTGTTCTATTTCACAATGAGCACACTATGACAGAAAACTCATTATACTTAAAATGAATAAATAAAAGACAAAATATATTGATATAATATAATTTAATGACAATATTTTAAAAAAATTGGCATGATATAATATAATGTAATGGAATAATGTGCCTTGGACGAATGCTATTTCAACAGCTTATTTTGCATACAAGAGGTTGTTTTATTTCACGATGAGCACACTATGAAAAAAACCTCGAATGCGTGTTTAGGAGGATTTGGAAAGGGAAATTAAAACAAGATCACAAAGTCCACAAGACCACTAACATTAGATTTTTGTTTCTTGTATTAGTATTATATTCTTGAAATAATGTAATGAATTTTCTATATATCACAAAGTCCACAATATCACTCTCATTATATTTTTGTTTATGGTTTTCATAGTATATTCTTGGAATTAAGTAATGAATTTCCCTGAAGTTGGAGCATGACGACAGCGGTTAATTATGTAATGAATTTCCCCGGAGTTGGAGCATGACGAGAACAATTAATGGAAATCAATCACAAGTATTGGTTGACAATAGAAACTAAAGGCAATAAATCATAACTATTGTTTGCATTGAATCATATCACAGATTTTTGCTGAATCATTGAGCAAGCTTATCTTTAAATCCTGGCTTGCAGTTTCATTTGTATACGTCCTTCTAATCTTGTCCTTCTAATCTTCCAATGGCTTCTTCTTCCAGGTCTGCGTCCATTTCCTATACTTCTTATCCCCAGTACGACGTTTTCATCAACAATCCAGGACATGTTCGATATTATTTTGAATGCGACGCATAAGCTTCAAGCTTCTGCAACATAGGTTAATCTAGATGTTTTGGTGGATTACAGATTAAGCATTAATGTTTATTTAACTACCTTCTACTTTTTTATATTATTTTGAATACAATATCCAAGCTTCTGCAACATAAGGTTAATCCAGATGTTCTGGTGCATTACAAATTAAGAATTAAAATTGCTTAGTTAAACGATATTGCACTATCTAGTATGTTTCTTCGTTAAATGAAATTTTAATGTTCTGTGTTTTTGTTTCAGTGAAGCATGGGACGAGGGAGGCAGGAGCCGAGCTCCGCTCCCTTGGCCACCAAAGAGCCGCCCCTCAATGGTGGCACGATTTTGAGAATCGCGCCACCATTGAGGGGCGACTCTTTGGTGGCCAAGGGAGCGAAGCTCTGCTCCCGCCTCCCTCCTCCCTCTGCCCATACTGTTAATCCAGATGTATTGCGCAATGCCCTGAAGAGTGTAAATCATTTCTGAAAACCGGTTAATACAAATGTTTTGGTGCATTACAAATTAAGAATTAGGGTTTCTTAGTTAAACGATATTGCCCTATCTAGTAGGTTTCTTCGTTAAATGATATTGTGATTTTTTGTGCTTTTGTTTCAATGAAGCATGGCAGAAGGGAGGCGGGAGTGGAGCTCCGCTCCCTTGGTCACCAAAGAGCCGCCCCTCAATGGTGGCCAAGGGAGCTCCGCTCCGCTCCCGCCTCCCTCCTCCCTCCGCCCATACTGTTAATCCAGATGTATTGCGCAATGCCCTAAAGAGTGTAAATCATTTCTGAAAACCGGTGCCTACCAAATTATTAATTTCCGTTTGTAGACTATGAAAAAACAACAATTTCCCAACCTTTTCCTTTGGTATCTCTCAATCACGTTTCATTTGTTTGCAAATCTGTCACAGATTCTACGGAATTATATGAGAATGTTCTTGGATTTCAGCAAGTTAGGAGGCCATCTTCATGCGATTTTGAAGGAGGCCATCTAAATGTCTACAGACAATAGTTTGAAGGTATCTCCCAACTGTTTTGCACAATCCAAGACAATTTTGACCCACTGTTTGCACCTCGTTTAATTTATCCTATTCAACGAAACTGTAAGGGATGAGCAAGATTGAAATAGGTTGACAAATTCCATTTTCAACAATATTTGATTCCATGATTCCATCCCTGTGTCGTGGGAGATTCTTTCCTAATAACATTAGACTATAAATACTATAATTTGAGTTTACTGAAACATTCCATCATTCTAGAATTGCACAGGAGGAGGCACTTGGCAGCGTAATTCCTCCCTTTCTTACTAAAGCAGTTGACTGAAGCAAGGGAAGACAAATTCCCATGCGTTCTCCCTCAACGCGGATTCCTCTACATTGACGTGCTCAGATGCATTATGACTGAGCCTCCCCACGGGCCCAGTCAAACTACTTGCAACACGAACCCTACCAATGAAAATAAAGGACCGTGGACCATACCCAAAACCAGCAGCTAAGTGCTTTCTTACCTGCCCTTCTTGTGTTCACATTTGGAGAAAAATGTTTCTGGAATTCAAGATCTTGTTTCTGGTTGGAGAAGAAAGTTCTGCTTCATTGGATTTTTCGAGGCTGACGAAAAAAGGGTCATAATGTGATTTCGCTGGTCTGTGCTAATTGTGGTGGAAAGTTATATAGAAAATTCAAGGTTCGAACTATCTGCGATTCTACCAACCGCACTCATGATTACCGGATCTTTCTCTTTCAAGCGTGTTCTGAATAACTTTTCGACTGTTTCCATTGGTTGGATGGTTTCTTACATTGCATCTTCTATTTTAATAAAACCGCTGTAAATTTCTGGCTGATGTAAAATTAGTTTTGCGTGCGAATCTAAGGTCAAAGTTACATTGTCAACTGGATTAGCTCGGTAGCCTTATCCAGAGCCGAGCAAGTTGCATTGTCAAACTTGGGCCGGATATTATATTTATGGATTATCATCAACCGCGCCAAACAACAAATCAGGAGGGAGGCGAGAGCGGAGCTCCGCTCCCGCCTCCCTCCTCCCTCCGCCCATACTGTTAATCCAGATGTATTGCGCAATGCCCTGAAGAGTGTAAATCATTTCTGAAAACCGGTGCCTACCAAATTATTAATTTCCATTTGTAGACTGTGAAAAAACAACAATTTCCCAACCTTTGACTTTGGTATCTCTCAATCATGTTTCATTTGTTTGCAAATCTATCACGGATTCTACGGAATTCTATGAGAATGTTCTTGGATTTCAGCAAGTTAGGAGGCCATCTTCATTCAATTTTGAAGGAGCTTGGTAAGATATTTGGGTCAATATAGTCCTTTACCCAACATTACTGTCTGAATATAATATTTCATATATCTTCCGACGGATCTAAAATGTTGTTGATGTCCAGCTTATTCGTTTACAATGTGGGGATTCATCTCTTACAGTGTAGGTCTTGGGATGATCTCCCTAAGAAAACTAAGATCGATCCAAGAGATAACCAAATCGCTTTTAAGGTTTACTTAAAGTCCTATAGTCACCTTTGAGAGATTCTTACTATTATTCTAGAAGGATTTGCTTCATTTTAGCGCTGTCGTGATCACTGTTACTATTTTTTCTCTCGCAGTGCCCAGATGTTATTTTAGTGGAAAATAAATTGTAACAAATGGAAAGAAAATATGAAAAAATGTGTTGCGGAAGATGAAGGGTTGTACATCGTCCAACTTTTCTTCCATGATCCTGATGGTTACATGCTCGAGATTTGCAACTGTGAGAATTGTCTTCTTATTTTTGTGTCCTCTTATGTGAGGTAAACCTCTATGTAGTTTGCTTCAGCTCAATCTAAGCCAAAGGGGAGCTCCTTAGAAATCTCTAGGTTCAAATGAATGTTCCTGCACCACAAGTTGACATCGTTCATTTAAGTTATTTGCTGATTTCTTATTACACAACTATATTTTGGGAATTTCTTTATGGTGTTTACTATATTTTTTGACAATAATGAACATGGCATCATGGCAAACAACATAAAAACAAAATTTAAATTATATAATTTTAATAAAAACCTTTTGCTTTGTTCTATTTACTATATTTTGTGATAATAATTATGTCTATTCACAAAAATAAAAGCATTGAATAAGTTAAATTGGCCATTTGGATTCATTGGGTAGATATCTTCGACATGAATAGAGATCATGAAATAAGCTGAATAAATACAATTGTAATAAAAACCATGGATTTGCTCCATTTAGTATATTTTGTGACAATAATGAAGATGGCATCATTGGCAAGAATCCATTATATTGATTCACAAAAATAATAGCATTGAATAAGTTGAATAGCTCATTTGCATTCATTGGGTAAAAATAATTGGACATGAATAGAGATCATGAAAAAAGTTGAATAAATGGATTGAATAAGTTGAATTGGTTATTTGCATTCATTTATATTGATCTTGTTCAATTTAATGTAGTATCGATGAATTTTTTTTTAATGTAGTTTTTTTAATTTTAGTGAAACACTTGTGCAGAAGATGTTAAAAGAGCTTCAACCCCTATTAGGAGGGATGTTTGTAGAGGAGCACTTTGGGCATCTTGAAGACATAGATTACCTAATGGAAGAGGACCTTGATGTCCATGAAGAAATCCAAGCTCAGAAAATTCCAATTTCGATGAAGAATTTGGCTTGCATGATATTGTTGGTTAGTTTCATGTCTTGAAGAAAATGTGAACTTTTACAACTTTTTGATAAGATATATTGGTAATGTTTTGACTTTCAGACTTTATTTTAGAAATAAAATTTCTATATATAATGTTTTTAATATGTTATTTATATATATATGGTATTGTTTTTCTTGAATTTATGTGAATGGTCACTTTTTGGAAAATAATATAAAATTGTATCATTTTTATACAAAAGATCTCTCAAAATCCATTAATTATGTCTTTCAATGTATTTATTTTCTCTAAATTGTTACAATTTTGTTAATAAAAATGTCTTTTTTTGTCCATAAAAATGTATTATTTTAAATAAAAAATTGCAAAATGTATATGTTTTCATTATAACATGCTTCTAATTGTATGATATTTTGTTAAATTTATAAAAAAACAATTGAAAATAGAAATTAAAAATATTTTAGGACAAAGATTATTCAAATGCCCCCAAAAATGCCTTAAAATGAAAATGTGTGATACTGGTATCAACCCTTTTTTAAATGAAGGTAATAATAGCTACTAAAATTAGGAGAGAGAAAAATGAGAACTGTGTCGAGTTCTCGTTTCATAGTATAAGTGGTTCACCACCTTTTACGTTTTTGGTCCATTTTATGACGTCTGGTTTATTATTAAGGTAAACAAAGCTGTTCCGTAGGATGTTAATGTATCACTCGCATATCCATGATTCATCAACCAAAAGATAAAGTTCAGCAGACACCGACCAAATCTGTGTAATCAAAGTGTTATTCCGCTTCCAGATATGATGCAGATGAGTAAAGGCATGCTCATTCAGTTTATTTGTCAAATATGATGGAAATTTGACAAAGTTAATGGCACCAACCCAAAGGTTTTGTCTGATAAGAACAAAATGCCCGTTCCCAATTTTCCAAGCAAGCCAATCTCCAATAAAGTGAAAGGATTTTGTTATGTCCTTCCACATAATGGAGGAGTTTGGTAGGTGTTTGTCTGTGGAGCGAATCTATTCATTTGTGGTGAGGGGAGCAATATATGTATTTATTATGGATAATTCAATTCCATAGACCAGATCCACTAATGACATGCCAAACAAACTTGGAAGCTAACGCTTTAGCAAATGAAGGTGGGTCTTTGAGGCCCCATCCCCCCTGATTTTAGGTGGAGCAATGAGCTTCCATGCAGTCCATGAGAAATCCTGAGCCTTATCCAATCCTCCCCATAATTTTTTTTTGCACATGGTTCGAATCTGCTGAAGAGTACCTGCAGGATCGAAGAAAGCATAAACCAGTAAATCGGTATGTCTTTGATGACATCGTTGATCAAAGTTAATCTTCCCCCACGAGAGATCCATTTATTGTGCTAGAGCATGAGCCATTTTTCAATACGGGCCAACATCCAAGCCCAGTCTTTGCTGAGATAATCATTTTGTTTGATGTGGTATCCCAGGTAATTCATACTCGATGAAACATTTACAAGGGTAAAGTCAAAATTTTATGAGTGCCAATTCATCTCATCGGGATCAAGGTTCATGAAAGACATCGAGGACTTCATATTGTTACATCGCATACTAGAGACAGAGATGAATATTTTGATAGAAGATTTAAATAAAAGTGCGTCCCTACGAGAGCCATTAGTAAAAAATAAAAGATCATCTACGAAGTAGAGGTGAGTGACATGTACGTTTTCAACAAACCTGAAACCTTTGTATAATCCTGTAGAAGATGCTCTGTTCACCATTTGGCTGAGGCCGTCCATTAATAGAATGAAAAGTAGAGGTGCGAGCGGGCAACCCTGTCGAAGCCCACAACCCGGTTTGAAAAAAGTTCATGGTCGAGCCATTGATCAAAATGATCGGAGACACAAAGGAAAACGAGGCATATATCCAATTTATCATCAATATAGAGAAGCCGGCCTGTAGGAGAGTTAGTCTAATGAGCAACCAGTTGGCTCAGTCATACGCTTTGGACAGATCGACTTTGAAGAGGGCCAGTGGAACCTTCATCAGTTTAGCTTTCTTGAGTGATGGAAATGGGCTCAAGAATATGTCTATGTTTGAGAAAAGCGAATTGTTCGTCACTGATATACCATGTCAGGAATACCTTGATTTTGTTTTAACCGTTACTATAAAATTTAAATAAATATAAAATATAAAAGTTTAATTCAATAAATAAATGAATTCAATAAAATAAAATGAAAGTAACTAAATTATATATGTCGTCGTAAAAACTATTTTATATTTAAAAGAAAGAATGCTGATCAAATTAGTAATATATTTACTTTTTATATTTGTTGGAAAAAGTCACACTTATTATTTTGTGCCGACCAGTGGTCAAATTTGAAGGGCTGGTCTTAATTTTTTTTGGAAGGGCATGCAACTATCCAACCCTTCAAAGATGAAAGGTTATAAAAATAATTGCACTTCAATTGAAAATTGAAAATTAAGTTGGCCCTTTAATAAAAAAAAAAAGGTGAAAATAAAATATTGCCCTTTCAAATATTTATAATTTTAAAATATCAAACAAACACTACATCAAACATTGTAAATTTTCATTAAAACTAATCAATAAACAAATATATCTCCAATTCCATTAAAAAATTAATAAGAAAACATATTTTCTTCCATTCATTTGATATTCTTCAAAAACATTTAGGATTACATCATTGAAAACATGAATCTAGCCCAATGGAAGAGGCTTTCTGGCTTTCATTTGTTTCCATACATCATAAATGCCATTCCAATCTACCTCATTTAAATCATGAGGTGCACTAAGAGAGAGAAACATTAGCATATCCAATGTCTCCAATGAAAGTCTTGATCTATCATCATTTTTTATCCTATTTAATTTTGAAAATCCTCTTTCACACACGGCTGTACTTGCTAGAATAACAAGAATGGCTTGCAATAAGTGCATGAGATAGGGAAATCCTTCAAACCATTCAGGTTAATCTCCACAAAGATCCCATGCTCCAAACATCTGTATTTTTGGGTAAGATTTATAAATAGTACAAATGAATTCATCAATTTCACCCAAACATTTAGTAGTATCTACAATAGGTGACTCCCCAATACTAAATTTTTCACATAAACATTGCAACCACCTTTTTGTTTGAGAGTCTCTATCATTCACTTCTTCATAATAATGTCGAGGACTGAAAAACTTAGCAGCATTGAATATAGGTAAATCTGTGAACCTCCTATCTAGAGATTCAATCACCTTTATAACAAAACATTTTCCTAGAAGAATACAATCATCTAGTGTCCCCGAATTTTGCATCTTTAACAAACTTTCAAACCTCAATGGATGTAAATGTATCATACCTGTTCTATCTGCAAACTCAACAGTTTTGCCTTGTGCTTTACTTAAAAAGGAGGATATGTTCACTGCTCCTGCCCCAAATATGTCTCCCAAAAACCGTTTGCGAAGCATGCTAATAGAAACATCTAAAGTAGTGCCAATAGATGTAATATCAACATGATCCTCTTGAAACTTTTGATTCAACTTATTTAACTCAATGAGCACATCTGCAAGTAAATGGATGTAAATTTGTACTTGAAATATTGTTGCCAACTCATACATTTTTTTCTCCCCTAACTCCCAATCTTTTAGCAAAGCAGGCATGAGTTTAACAAGTCTTTCCATGACCTTACCTCTAGAGAGCCACCTGATTTGATGAATTTGTAAGACCTCCAACTTAGTGATTTGAAATGATTCCATTAGTTCTTTCAATTCTCCATGTCTTTTAGAATATTTTTCAAGCCATGAATAAACTTTGTTTGCAGATTTGTCAATAAATTGCAACTCTAGAAAATGAGATGAAGCATCATTTGCTGCTAATGCTTCTCTATGAGCTATGCAATGCACATCTAACAAATGAGGGGCATCTCGACGAAGCTTAGAAGATAAACCTTCACAAATACCCCTCATGGAGGATGCCCCATCTGAGCCAAAGCCAACTATCTTCATCAAAGATAGATCCATTTCTTCTAAAAGAGACCTCACTGCATCATACATACATTGAGCCGTTCCATCCTTTATTTGAAGCAAGCATATGAATTTTGTTACACATTTTCCTCTTCCTTCATTTGTCAGATATGTAACATAAACTATCAAATGGTGTGCCATTGTTCGATCAGTGCTTTCATCAACTAAAATTGAGTAAAAGGGGCTTTGTAAAATTTCATCTTTCAACTTTTTCCAATATACCTCTTTAGAAGCTTGAAGAAACTCTTTTCCAGATGTCGTATTTGTGTATGCAGAATATTCATCCGTTAAAGGCATATGTGGAGTGCATTTGTACCTATTCAAGTCACAAATTGACTTGTACATTTCTAAAGGTAAATCATGTATAGCAACAAAATACATATTTTCAAGCACT
>LPNX010458516.1:423391-445550 GCA_001517045.1 Pseudotsuga menziesii | reverse complement strand
CGTCGGATCGCTCTTTGGAACAGATCCGACGGCGGACAGTGCGACCGCCGTCGCATTAAATGCTGCATAGCATAAGAAGTATTGTTCGCCCACCGTTTCAGCTTACTGGATAGTAATAAGGCCACCGACCGGTTAAACTACCAGTACCAGTACTATCTTGTCTATTTCACTCTTAAATGAAGTCACGGAACCGATTTTTTTGCTGACCTTTGGACCTTCCTGTCTTTTCTTGAACTTATTGAAGAATTGAATCGTTGTCAGTTGATCTTTCCACTGTCCAGAGTCCAGACCTTCAACAGTACTATCAACCGCTGCATGAAGCTCGAAAATTGAAATGACTTCGACTTTGACAACTTGTTAAATGACCAGGTGGCAGGAACGAAACGATTTTGAACTTGCAAGTTGCAACTTCCGGGCCACACCCTTAAAAATAATTAACCGAAAAATTAAAAGTTAGCCCTTCATTTGAAATATTTAAATTAAGTTAGCACTTCACTGTGGAAGGGTGAAATAAAAAATTAAATTTTTTTTGACGGGTAAAATTTTAGTTACCCTTCTAGGACGGGCTAAACCCCTTTGGAAGGGCTGGGACGAGTTCAAATTTGACCGCTGGTGCCGACTCTTCTATTTCAATTTTCCAGTGCAATAGTTAATGCAGTGTACATTGTACCTAAGCCGTCCCAAACCCGGGTCCAACTATGACGGTAGAGGCACTTCGATTTGACACTTTACAACTGATTTGTGTTGATTTTTCATTGGAGGAAGAGACGACGAAACTTGCCACAGTGACCAGAACCTACCCTCATATAGAAAACGTCTTCAATGTAAAAATAATATTGTTTAATTACTTATATTATAATCAATAATTAAAAATAATGCGATTCAATTATAATGTTATAATTTAACTAATTATTTATAATTATTAATTAAATAGTATTATTATAATACATTAATTAATTAAAAATAATGTTTTCAATAATTAAATTATTACCATGAAAGTAATAATAAAATATTAATAATTAATTTGATCTAATATTATTTAAATATTTATAATATAATAACTAATTAAAAATAATCTAATTTAATTAAATATTTCAAAAGTAATATAATAATCAATTAGTGTATTTTTTTAACATTATTTTATAATTTAACTATAATAATAATAATATATAAATATAAAAAACCAAAGTATTAAATATTTACAAAATATTGAAAAATTTATATGGTTTATAATAATTAAATATAATATTTAGATAATATTATATAGTAAAAATAATAATAAAAAATGATTTAATTCAAAACATAACAAATTTATATTTCTGTATATTGTATATTGAGAAACATTAATAATATTAATAAAAAGTATGTTTAAATTAATTATAATATAGTAATTAATTAAAAATAATATTATTAAATTATTATCATATATTATAATTTTATTAAAAAAGTAATATTATTTTATTTATATTTTGGAGATGGATCACGAAAAATGTTTTTTTTATAGATTAAGGATATCTTTAAAGTATTAATTAAATATTATTATTAATATTTTTTCATATTAAGGGAATCAATAATTGGGGACTACGCTGGTACTTGCGTCACATAGGGTCCATGGATCCAATCTCGCTACTACTATATCTCTAGGTGCATCCGTACACACAACCCTCAAGCATGGAGCACATATAAGCCTGGGTGAATTGAACTTTTAAGCTCTATTTACAATAGATCCTTCATATCAAGTGAATTGTGGATTAAATTACACTCCTACGGTCAAAGTATTAATTAATTAATTATAATATAAATATTTAATTAAAAAATATTATTAAATTATAACATTATACTATAATATCCAAAAACTTTTATATAATCATATATATAAGAATATTAAAAATATTTAGTATTATTAAATTAAATAAGATTATTTAATAAATTAAGACATAAAATATTAATAAACTAATATTGTTTAATTAATTATAATATAATAATTAAATAAAAATAATACCATTTAATTATAATATAATATATTATAACAGTGTAAAAAAAGGTATAATGATAAAGAGATATGAATATTAAAAAATATTTCAATTGAATTAAAACTATTGAAAAATATTTTAAATTAATTTAAAAAATAATATCATTTAATTATAATATTATAATATAATTTAGTTAAGAAAATAATATATTGATACTATTAACGAATAAAATTAATTAATTATTACCATATAATAATTATTTAAATGACTATATCATTTAATATTGGAATTATTATTTTTAATTAATTATATTATACTATTATAGAAATATGATATTTAATTAAAATATTATAAGAAAAGTAATAATAAAATATATTTATTTAATTCAAGCCTGGTGGGTTAGCTCGAGTGGTTGAAAGCTGTTTACGTAAGCATAAATTCTCGGGGTCAAATCCCCGGGTGGCTATGCAGGGCCTCACTTGATGTTCCCATTGGGTTAGGCCCTGTAATCAGGGCCGACGGTTTACCTTGTGTACCATCCTAAAAAAAACTGGGGAAGTACCTGAGGGTTTCCCGAGCGATGTTCCATCATAAAAAAATAAAAGAGAATTAATTCAAATATTATTATTAATTATAATGTTATAGTATATTATAAAATAAATTATAGTATAATATAATTGAGACTTTCCACCTCATCGAATTACGTCAATTGTAATGATTATTAATTATTATTTTTCTAAATGGTTATTTTGGATTGTGAACGTGTTCCTTAATGGTTTTGTTGGATCATGAAACTCATTTATATTTTTGATGTATAATGATATTTTGAAGGGTTTTGTTGAAATGTGACATTCCTCCATAGTTATGTCACAATGAGGCATACTATTAGCTAGCTTTATGTTAAATTATTATTTTCCATGTAGACACTTTTTATGTCACATTATGAATTCCATGTTTGATTATGTTTGTATGCGATTCATCATGGTGTAATGTTATGGAGGAATGTCACATTCCAACATAAGCCTTGATGCACGTCATAATACAACATAACCCTTGATGAATGTCACAATGCAACAAAACCATTACAAACATAGCTAAACACAACCCTTGCAAAATATTATAATGAATATCTTAATGCGACAAAATCTATTTTGGAACATAACCATAATGCAACATAACCATGAAGGAATGTCACAATCCAACATAAGCCTCGATGAATTCCCTAATCCTACGTAAGTCTTTATGAATGTCACAGTGTGACTGAGCCCTTAGAAATGGATCCTTCAATGGATGTTACTACACATAGTACATTAGACTGTCAGCAAGATGGAAGTAATGAAGTATCTCTCGCGGAGAGAAGATCATCTTTCGCAGAATGCTCTACCTCCACACCAGATTCCTCCATCATCCATATAGATAACTCCAATCCTTCTGCAGATTGGCAGTTACCTGAGATTCTTCCACGAGAAGTGTATAAGTTAAGTGGTTGGAATTATTTTTCCTGTTCGCAAATAAAAATGTCCTCAGTAGACATTCCGTTTACTGATTCTCAAGAACCTGCACATATAAATATGTTAGATAAGTCTCAAATAGATTGGGCTAGAAGTAAAGGTTATAAATATGCTCATCTAGGAGCTATCCGTTTAGGTTTGAATCCTCTTGTTCGTCCTTTTCTTCCTATTTCATCTTTATGCGTTGCTATTGACACCAGACATACAGAATTTGCACATGCTATAGTCGGTGGTTTCACTGCACCTCTGCATAATGGCCCTGCTTTTGGTACAATATTTCCCAAGTATTCTGTCAGTCTTGACGACCCACACATCTATGACCTCCTTAAAGCCTACATTCTCCCTCAAGGCTTTAGCATGATGACTGGATCCCGTATCCTTCAGTTAAAGAGTTTAGTCTGCATAAGGTTTGGTAATGATACTATGCCTCCTTTACAGAAAAAGGTCAATTAGAGTTCTCGCCTGCATAGCGTGGTGGAACAAGACCATTCCAAGCAAGCTCAGCCTGTCACTTTTGACTGGACGTCCATAAAGTATCCCCAGCAGTGGGAAATAAAATATAATGAGCTTAGAAATTTTGAGGCAACACGCCAATCCCTTATCTCCAGACCTTTGACCTTTGACCGAAGTTCTCATTCTTTCAGATCTCATGAACCAGATCTTGCTCTTGTAAATAATTTCTCTAGATCATCTTTTGTGTCTAGTTCCCGTAGCATACCAGCTACTGTACATTCTGAACCTTCACATTCTGGACTTGGCATCAATGAACACNCTTGTAAATAATTTCTCTAGATCATCTTTTGTGTCTAGTTCCCGTAGCATACCAGCTACTGTACATTCTGAACCTTCACATTCTGGACTTGGCATCAATGAACCCCGTGGCCAGCATTTAGACTGTCCCGCCTGCAGAAAGAATTTAGATAGACTTCAGCACTACAAAAATAAGCCTAGGCTGGGGATGTTCATCGTAAACCTGCCTAGAGAAAACATCGCAGTAGAAACTACAAACAGTCATAACTAGAAATCCTACTATCCTGGTAGGAATCTTCCAGATCTCCCTTTTAGACAATTTTCCACAGATGGCTTAGTCAAGAAAGAATTCTTGCCTGTTAAATCCTCCGGAGCAGAAGAATCTGTTTCCGATGAAGCCAAACTTGCAAACTGGGGAAATCTGCAGTATAAACTGACTGCAAAGAATCTAGATGAGGTGGCTCTGGATCTTCTTAAACTGTGTAGTGCTATGGCTGAGGAGAAAGATCAAATATCTGCAGTTGAAGCCAAGCTGGGTCTGATAGATCACCTCCTGTCAGACACCACAGAAATAAAAGATGCTGTTAATAAAGCAGCAGATAGAATTGAGCGCAGACTTCTTAAGATAGAAGAGCTTTTGTTGGCAAGTGAAAGATTGAAGAAGAAAAAAGTTCCAGAAGTCAGCAAAGAAGCCGTAGCCTTAGTATTGCAAGGTTACGATACAAAAAAGAAGTCCGCCACTCCTCCACTCGAGCGGAGTTTTTCATTCGGGATGTTCCATGTCCCCAAAAGAGATCCAAATAAACCTGACTTTGATTTTGGTCAGAGCGAAGCTGAGTTTGAAAATCTGCGTGGCTGGGTAAAAGCCATTAAAGAATTACCACCTGCTTTAGAGCCAAAGTATTATGATTTGCAGATGTATTCTGGACAGCCTTCTGGTCATGCTCTTATAAAGACAGAACCAGAAAACATAGAAAGTCAAATCCCAGAAATGGATACAGCAATGCCATCAGTATCCATTGGTCTGAAGTTTTACACCAACTTTGGTGTTACTTCCATGAACAACCTGATATCTCAGATGCCCGACCATCCGGTCTTAAATATAGGTTGTCAAAGTCATGAGGAAATTAAGGCCACCCTTAATCTTCTTCAAAATTGGACCATAGCTCAGAGAACCAGAGATGCTTCTCTGACAAGCTTGTATCTTGCAAATCACATAGTTGCAGGATTCTCAGGTCTTGCAGCCGAATGGTGGAGACATTTGCCTCAAGAGGCAAAGAATAGTATGCTTGCAGCCCGAGATGCAGATCAACAGATATTGAAAGCCCTCATAAAGCAGTTTTATGGGGAAGACAACGGTGATATGACTGATCATTATGCCTCAATTTTTATGACAGCTCGACTATGCAATCTGTCGCAAGCACAGCAGTATTTTTGTTATATGCAGAAATTGCTAATCTCTGCAGGAAAGGCTAATGATCCAGCTTATTTGAAGCACTATCTGCGAAGTTTTCTTGGACACGTTCCAGACGCAGTGGAAAAGTTCATGAAAGATAAGCATCTGACTGATCAAAATATTTCCATTGCCCAGCTTCACCAATACATCATGGAAACATGGCAGGAGCATTGCCTGTCCAAAAGAGTGGAGAAAGATTTCAAGCGGCATCAGGACATGTTTACACCGTCCTTCTACAAGAATGTTGCCCAGATGCCTGATTGGGGTTGTGGTGCACACAACCGTGGACATTTACAGTCTGGATGTAAATGCCATTCGAAGAAGAAGAGGAAGGGTTTCTACACAAGCGAACCAAGATACCATTATCCGGATAAACCCTTGAGATATTCCAGAAAGCAGAAGCATATATCCAGGCAGTCTAGGCCTCAGAAGTATAAGCCTAGAAAGTTTATCAAGCGTCGTTCTCATCAAGCCACTGATAAGAACTGTTTCCTCTGTGGAAAACCTGGTCATTGGGCGAACAAGTGCCCAAAGAAGAAGAGCAAGCCCAAGCTTGCAGCTTTCTGCGATAATCTTGATTCTCGCTGGTGGGATCATCCAGAAGCTGATGAACAACCTTCTGGTGAATATATCTATCTTCCAGATGACTCTGAATCTGACTCTCCTAGTGATTCAGATGTTTCATTTCAGCCTGAGCTTAATAAATTTGCTCCCTATTCTTCATCCTCTGATTCCGAATCGGAAGCAAATTTAGGGGGGTTCGAGGTCCCTGATTTTGATTTCAGCCTAAATATGTTTAACGTTTTCATGTTTTCCTCTCCAACTAGACAGTAGGAATTAGAAAAGGAAATAGATGCTTACGACCTCAGGCTTTTTGAGCTTGAGCCATATCAGTTTCCTGAGAGAAGTTATCTCAGTGAAAAGAAGAAGCAGTTGCAGAGACAGCTAGAAGCCTGCAAAGGGAAACATAAAATAGAATATGAAAGCTCTGTATCATACAGCCCTGCAGATCTGTATAAGAACTATCCAGAAGGGCATAAAGAAAGACAGAGTTTCAGAAGAAGCCGAGAAGCCAAGCTGAGATTAGAGATCAAAGAAAGACAAGAAGAACTGAGAGAGCTTTGCAAGAAGATAGAAGATTTGAAGAGCGAAGTCAAGGTGATTCAAATAGAAAGAGATCAATCATCGGACGATGATCTCAGTAAGCACTATGAGAGTGCATTGAATACTGAATGCATAGAAGAGAAGGAAGAAACACCAGAACCGTTTCCTCCCCCTTCTCCGCCTCCTCAACAGCGTCTTATCAGTCTGTCTATGCTTTCAGGTCCGAAGTTGTTTATTCCTGTTTCTTTCCGTCCATGTGAATATAACCCATATACTCTTGCTTGTATGATAGATTCTGGTTGTCAGGTAAATCTCGCTCATGGTTCAGCCCTTCCTAGTTATTACTGGGAAAAGACTATTGATGGCGGAACAACCATTAATGGAGCACCCATTTGTCTACAGGCCAAAGCCGAAGTCACTGTAAATTTCCAGAATGTCTGTAGAATGTTGACTCTATATAGAGTGGATGACATGAGTGAAGATGTAGTTTTAGGTTCTAACTTTCTTCATCAAGTTAGCCCGTATTTTGTTAACCATCATAAGAAAACCTTCATCTGTACATTCGATAACAAGTTTGTTAGGTTTCCTTTGTCTTTCCAAGCTCCATCCATTTGTCCTATTCCTGAGCCGTCTCCTGTACAGTTTCCTAACACTGCTCAGCTCATGAAAATGGAGCGCAGCTTAATCTTCTCAGAATTGCATGGTGAGAAATCTCTTAAGGAGATTTCTGAGAAGCTTCGCAAAGATTGTTGCTCAGACAGTCCAAATGCATTTTGGACCAGAGAACAATATTTTGTTTCACTGCCCTATGATCCGAACCAAAAGATCAGACCTATGAAAGCTTCAGCAGCTTTGATGTCACCACCATAAGTTCAATTCTGTGATTCTGAAATTCAAGAACTGTTACAGAAAGGTCTGATAGAACCAGCCAGGAGTCCATGGGCATGTAAAGCGTTTGTTGTCAACAAACATTCTGAGCAGAAGAGAGGTAAGCCGCGGTTAGTGGTCAATTATAAGCCGCTGAATATTGCATTACAGAAAGTCCGCTACCCTCTTCCTAATAAAGCCAGCCTCCTGCAAAGGATTTCAGGCTGCGTCATCTTCAGCAAATTTGATTTGAAGTCTGGTTTCTACCAGATATGTATTAAAGCTGAAGATAGATACAAGACAACATTCGTGGTTTCCAGAGGAAAATACCAGTGGAGAGTGCTGCCATTCGAGATAAACAATGCCCCCTCCGAATTTCAGAAACGTATGGAGGATATTTTCAGAGAATATAATTGGGCATTGGTTTATATTGATGATATACTAATTTGCTCTCACAGTCTGCAGGAACATTTGAAACATCTGCAGAAGTTCTACGAATTAGTATATAAGCATGGATTAGTTCTGTCCGAGCCAAAGATGGAGACTGGTAAAACAAATATTGAATTCTTAGGATTCAAGATTAAGAAAGGAAAGATAATCCTCCAGAATCATGTCTTGTCATGCTTTGAGAAGTTCCCAGAAGAGATATTGGACAAGACACAGTTGCAGAGATTCTTAGGATCTCTGAATTACATTCGGCCCTTCTACAAAGGACATGCCGAAGATATCTATGTTCTACAGCAGAAACTGAAGAAAGCTCCACCAAAATGGTCTGCAGAAATGACGGATGCAGTTAGACAGATAAAGTCAAAAGTTATGAAACTGCCTCCTCTTTCTTTGCCTACTGGTAATGGCCAGCTTGTCATTGAGACGGATGCCTCTTCCACTACATGGGGTGGTGTCCTATTGGAAGTCATTAGTGGCAGAGAAAATATTTGTGGCTACGGGTCTGGTGCGTTCAAAGGAGCCGAGCTCAATTACCCGTCGAGCCATAAAGAAATTTTGGCTATAAAGAAAACTGTTAAGCATTTCAAGCTGTTCCTGAAACCTGTCAAGTTTATTATCAGAACAGACTTGAAGATCATGCCCGGCATATTCAAGAATGAGAGTTTAATGGCTGAAAACTCTAGTAGAATCTTAAAGTGGTTTTCTTGGTTAAGTTCTTTTGATTATGAAATTGTTTATAAGCCAGGTTATTTAAATTGCTTGGCTGACATGTTAACCAGGGAATCAACACAGAAGACAGAGCTGAAGGCCTTAAAGATGTTTTATGCCGAAGATAGCAGTTCTGGAGCTGGTGATGAAAAGAATGATCCCCCCAGGGATCCTGCAAAAGGAAAAGCTCCCATGACAGAGGCCCAGATGAGAAAAGAAGTATATGATCGCCTCTACAGCCATAACAGCCAGCCAACTACTGCGGAAATAGTTGCAGCTGAAGAAAGGATCGCTCGTGCGCCAAAGACACCTGAAGAGCTGATCCAGAAAGAAGGTTTGTTCATCCTGCCTTGGGACAATACCTTCCCCAAAGAAGTTCGGATCGATTCTTTGGAGTATGCTTCAGTCGATGAAGCAAAGAGGTTCCTGCAGCTCACCTTAGTGAAGAATATCCAGACATCGCCATGCAAGTTGCAGATCCTGGAGCGATGGGAAAAAGAAGCATTCCAAAGCTTTACAGATGCATATCCGAAGATTTCAGAATGCAGAGAACTATGGATAGGTGAGGATAAAAATGGAGAAAAATATGTTGATCTGTGTGATGGCCGTCTCACCTGGACATCATACAACCTTATTCTCCAATACTGCAGAGAAAGAGGCAGCATCATCATCTGCACAGACCCTGCTGATTTAGCATACAACCAAACTTGGTCTGGGTGGACTGATGTTTTCTTGGATACCTTCTGTCCAAGGAATGATTGGGAAAATGGGCGTGCGAATTTCATTCTGCACCTGAAGGCCGACCTTGAAGTTGCTCACCAGAACTTCCAGTGGTTTAAATTTAAACTGATCCATGAAGGTGGAACATATGAGCCATTGGGCAATAGAATTTATGTTCAGCAAAAATTTATCCGAAGATCTATTGCTGGGGAGCACATAGAGTCTAGAGTTACTACCAGAGAAATTTCACTGGACTATAAAGTTAATTCACATTTCAGGGGTGAATTCATATGCGAGCCGAATCCTTTATTCAAAGGATCTGATATTGAAAGATGTTTCGGCCAGTTCTTGTATCCACCTCCATCTACAGTTCCTTACAGAGAATTAGATGAAGATGTTCTATTTGGACGTCATGAATATGATTCTGATGATTCTGAACTAGATCTCATGCTACAAGGAAGGGACGGCTGGGATTGAAAGTCGTGGTGGACCCTGAAGCCTGATTCAGCCCGGTTTGCCTGACATTGTTTTTCGACGACGGCCGGATTAATGCTCGTCTGTGTAATAGTATAGGAAATAAACTGACGTGGGCCAGTTAATGCTCCACTTTTTACTTTGTCAAGAGTCTGTCGGCCATGACAGAAGATTCCGGGTCCCCGTAATGCCTCTGGCCAGTTAAGGGACGAGATAACGACAGTGGTTGTCCCCACTTGTCGCCCCGGATGATTCGGTTTTGACCTCTTAGTGTAGGTTTTGGTAACCGGATCTACTTTTTGACCGGTGAATGCCAGTTCGTTGTCATCGGGTGACCGACTGAGTTTGTAAAAATAAGTCCCCTCGGGCTCATTTGAGATCATCGGGTCATTTGGTCATAGAGTCGCATTGAGCTAGTAGTGAGCTCTGCAAGTCTGAAGTGTCTGGAGTCTTGAGCAAGTAGTCCGCTTGACTTCAAAGTCTGAGTCTGTAAGTCTGAAAGGCTTAGTATGCTCTGCGTCATGGCTTCGTGCTAAATGATCGCATCAGAATTGCTTGAAGACATCTGTGTCTTAAGATCGAGTCCAAGAAGGCGCGGAGATAACATCAGATAATGCCCTTCTTGAAATTTCTGTAATTAGCTTGCGTCTGTAAATCAAGCAAGTATGCTCTGAGACTTGCCATATTGGTATAAGATCTCATCAGAAGCTTGATCTAGGAGTTGCGTGTTAACGCAGTGCCGACCTTCGCTGTCCGAAGGCTATCTGCTAATGTCTTTGTAATCTCTGTAATCTGTATACTACCATAATGTATGTTCATCTTACAGTTATCATCACTATTGTTATATCTGTGTGTATCTTGTTGATCTCTATCATAAGTCGTGAGTTGTGTGATATTATTCGTGAAAATACTTCAAGTGGGGAAGCTTAGATGCTGTTCAGATCTGTGGGCGCAGTTGGTAATACTCTTTGATGAATGTTGCAATGTGATATTAAGGAGCATAACCATAATGCACCACATGACCATGGAGGAATGTTGCAATCCAACATAAGCTTTGATGAATGTCACAATCCAATGTAAGCCTCGATTAATGTCTCAATGTGACAAAACCATTAAGGAATGTACCATGGAGGAATGTTTCAATCCAACATAAGCCTAGATGAATGTCGCAATCCAACATAAGCCTTGATGAATACCACAAGGTGAAAAAACCATTAAGGAATGTACCATGGAGGAATGTTGCAATTCAACATAAGACTAAATGAATGTCACAATCCAACATAAAGCTCAATGAATGTCACAATGCGACAAAACTATTAAGGAATCTATGATGGAGGAATGTTGCAATCCAATATAAGCTTCGATGAATGTCACAAAACAATATAACCCTTGATGATCGCCACAATGTGACAAAACCATTAAGGATTAAAGGAAACATAGATGACATGAAAAGCACATCTGGGTACACATTTCGTTTTGGTACAGGTGTTGTGCTGTGGGATTCCTTCAATAGAAGCAGAATATGTTGCAGCTACAAACGCTGCATGTCAAGTCGTTTGGATTCAGATCAGAATTTTAAGAGACCTGTCGCAGAACCAAAAAGAACGAACAACCATTTACTACGACAACAGTTCAACCATCGCATTGTCAAAAAATCATTTGTTCCACAAGAGAACCAAGCACATCGACACAAGGTATCATTTCATAAGAGAATTAGTGAACAACAAAGAGATTTATTTAGAATTTTGCAGGTTTGGAGATCAGCTGGTAGACATATTTACAAAAACATTGGAAAGGGATACCTTCTAGTATCTATGAAGTTATTTAGGAATGACAAGTTATTGTTAGTGAACTCTGTCATGCACATAGTAAGTTTCTTCTCTGAAATATTTTTTGTAAAATTTGTTTAAAGATCCCCATTTGCTCATAATTAAGGGGGAGTGTTGGAAATATTAATTACTCGCATATCTACGCCATGTATCAGCTGACTTAGTCAGATTCCATAGAAGTACATCTTCTATTAGTTTGTCTGCTAGGATAAAGAGTTCACGTCTCTCCATATTTAAGCAGTCGAATTATATTTCTGAAGTTAAGTTTTTAGGTGGAAATTTATTACAGTATTTAATGTTGGTTGGTAGAATCTAAGAGAAGAAATTTTTAGTCTTTGCATATGTAGGAGAAGAAGAATGAAAAATGTAGGAGAAGAGAGGAGAGGAGAAGAGAAGAGAAGAGAAGCCGAGTGCGGAGAAGAGGAGAAGAAGAAAAACTTTGAGAAGAGTTTGCGAAGCTCAAGCTTTTGTGTTTTGGAAAGTGTTGAGAGTCGAAGCTCTATAAAAGGTGAAATATCCTTGTAAATTTCCAAGTTTGTAAATGCGGTTTTAGTTCGTTTGTTATATCACGACAATATAAAAATACATAGTTTTTTGTTGAATGCATGTCTTATTTATTCCACACATCTTCTCCAGAATTACTTAAGTGAATGTTGTTTACATTTAACATTTGTGAAAGACACAAAAAATCCACAAATATTTAAGTGTGTAAAAGTTCAAGTTTTAACCGCAGAGTGCTCGACACAAGTATTACTTAATATTTTGGTTATATGATATTGTGACATTGTGACAATAAAGTTGTGTCGAGGGTTATTCCAAGCTATTGAGAGGTGAAAAGTATGTTTCATATTAAAAGTATTGTGTCGAAGTGGGAGTTGGTGGCAACCAAAAGTGTGTTAAGGTAAAAGTCCGTTGAAGTCAAGTTGGTGTCTCTCAAGGTAAAAGTGTGTCAAGTTAAAAGTCAGTATAAGTGTCTTGATGAAAAGTGAAGTTTATCGTAGACTTATTTGTTACAGTAAAATGGTTTGTCGGAGTATATCCCCATCGCAGTGAAACCCCGTCGCAGTAAAATTCTGTCAGAAGAATTTCGGTCGAAGTTAACCCATTGAAGTAAAAGGTGGGGTTTCCCAAAGGAAATGTATCATAGCCCCAAAATAAAAGAAAATAAAATTCTTACTACACAGTAACTGAAGACCACTATCACAATGCCTCTCTCTCCTCCATCCACGCCCCCTCCTAAGATTTGGTATTAGAGCAGGTTTAAGAAATAAACCTTGTATATTAAAAAACCGACTTCCACTTTCGGTTCACACATTTTAAGTTAACAAACTCCAATTTTCTCAGGAAATAATTATAAATATTGGTGTCTAAAAATGAAGGATTTATTCAGAGGTCAATATAATTGAGAGATAGTCCAAAATGGATATAAAGAACCAGCATATCAGGCAACATATAACAATCTCACACAAGCTGAGAAGCATGCCTTGAGGAAAATGAGGAATAAATATGGAAATGATCTGTTATACATACATCAAGCCATGCATGAAAGCATAATCCCAATATTAGCAACAACAAAGACAACTAAGCAGGCATGTGATACATTGGAAACCGCCTATCAAGGTTTGGACAAGGTAAAGACTTCTAAGTTGCAGATTCTTAGAAGAGATTTTGAATCTCTGTCAATGAAAGACACAAATTCAGTGGACTCATTCTATACTCGAGTTATTGGGTTGATAAATGAACTGGAATCTCATGGAGAAATTATAGAATACAGAAGGATTGTTGAAAAAATCGTTAGAGGTCTTCCCCTAAGATTTGACTCCTTGGTTGTGACCTTGGAAGAAAACAAAAACCTGTCCTAGTTTACCATTGATGAGTTACAAGCCTCACTCATCAATCATGAAAATAGAATCAATATATCAAATACATAATTAAAATGTGCTTTTGCAGCACAATCATCTATAAGCCGTGTAAGAGGAAGGGGGAGATATAACTCTAGATGTAGAGTAATAAGATGTTCTAGAGGACTACGCAGCAGCAGTCCCGCGAATGTCGCTGGTAGAGGAAAAAATCAGAACCCCAATCATCCAAGTGGTCAAGTGTTTGATAAGTAAAAAATACAATGTCATTATTGCAATAAATTTTGTCATTATGCATATGAATGCAGGAAGAAGCAATACGACCAAGGAAGGAAATGTCAAAACCAGTTGAGCAACACCAACACTTTGTCGAGCACAATGTTGTTGGAATGCTCATCCCCAATTGAATGCAATGTTGTCCAAGAAATTCCATGTGATATGTGGTATTTAGATTCAGGCTATAGCAACCATATGATTGGTAATTTAAATTTGTTTTCTAGTATAGTCAAATCAGTTCAAATTGATGTCATACTTAGAAATAATGTCCAAGTCACTATTTTGGTAAAATGTACTATTGGTATTCTAACCAAACAAGGGGAAGAAAATATTATTCCTGATATCTATTGTGTCGAATATCTAAAACACAATTTGTTGAGTATTGGACAATTGAAACAAAAAAGGTTACATAGTTTACATGGAGGGAAATCACTCTGTGATTAAAGACATACGCCCAAGAAACCAACTAATAACAAAAGTACCAATGGAAAGCAATTGCTTATTTCCTTTTAGGATAATGCCATACACTTAAGGGAAGGAAAATTCAGGAGCTGCATTCGAGGAAGAAAGCAAATAAGTAGACAAGCACTGTGACAAGAGAGAAAAGGACACTGCCGAAATTCAAGCAGTATTTCAATCAGAGGTTTAGGATGAGTCCTGGCTATGGAATTTCATATTTGGACATTTGATTTTTAGTGCGATGAATCCACTACACACAAAGAATATGGTGAAAGGATTTCCATTGATTGACAAACTAGAGAGAGTTTGTGAATGCTGCAGTTTTCGCAAGCAATATAGAGAGATTTTTCTAGTCAGAAAGTCATATAGAGCATGCACACCACTTGTGATAGTGCAATATGAAATTTGTGGCCCAATGCAGACATCATCCATGGGAGGTTGCAATTATTTCCTTACTTTTATCGACAAATTCACAAGAAAAACATGGGTATATTTTCTAAAACATAAATCCGATACATTTGGATGTTTTCAACAATTCAAGGAACTCGTGGAGAATGATAGTGGATACAAAAGCAAAATCTTAAGGATGGAAATAGGCGGTGAATATGTCTCGAATGAATTCCTAAATTTTTGCAATACCCATGGCATTCACAAGCAATTCACTGCGTGGTATACACCTCAGTAGAACAGTGTCGTAGAGAGAAATAACATAACTATTATGGAGATGACACACAACATTATGGAATCCAAGAATTTGTCAAATGAATATTGTGTTGAAGTAGTTGCAACTGCTATATATATTATCAATCAGTTCCCAAAAAAGAGCATGAAGAACAAATTCCCTCAAGAAGCATGGAAATGTATGAATCATAGTGTTTCTCATTTAAAAGTTTTAGGCTGTGTCGCATTGCTCATGTTCCAATTGAGTTGAGAAAGAAACCAGACAAGAAGGGACATAAATGTATTTTTGTTGGTTACTCCGAAGGCACAAAAGCATACAAGTTGTATTATCCCGTTGGAAGGAAAGTAATCATCAATTGCGATGTTCAATTTGTTGAGAATGATTCATAGAATGGAATAGTCAAGAAGAATGTCAAGATTGTTTCGACTATCGAGCATGATGACGTGACAGAGGAAGTGGTTCAAATACCATATGTATGTCAAAATGTCGCAGCACTGTTGAATCCTAGGACACCGCGACATGGTTCAACACAAGAAATGCCGACACAAGTCGCAGCCTAAGCTACTCCGATAAGCACACCAAGAGGTCAACAAACTCCATCAGGCAGTTTGTCGAGGTCAACATCGACATATTCAATAAAGATAAGAAGTTTGTGTGAGATATATGAAACTGGTACACCAAATTCATTCTCTCTTTTTGCATTATTTTCTCAAATAGATGATCCTCTAACATTTGAGGAAGTTGCTGGAGAAGGCGTATGGGCACAAGCCATGGATGAAGAAATATAATGCAGTGAGAAGATCCAAACATGGGAACTGGTAGATGTACCAAAATATAAATATGTAATCAACGTTAAATGGATTTACAAGACCAAGCTGTTGATGTATTTGTAACTTCAGAATGTATTCATTTGTATACCTTATGTATTGTACTCTGATGTTCCTATCGGGAGTATCATTAATGTAATAAAGTCATTTCATACCCCGATGTTCCTATTGGAAGAATCAGTAATGTAATCAAGTCATGTAAAGTCATAGAGTATAACCCTCCTTATTGATCAAGGGTTAAAGTGCCCAAAGTTGTGGGGCGCTAGGGTTATTAGAATCTCTTAGAGAAGTCGACCCTGGTGAGTTAATGTCAAGTTGAAAACTAGTATAAATAGAGAGTGATCCTCTCTATTTATCACACGGTCACTCACACTCAGTTGTAGCGCATGATTGAGAGAGAAGGAGTTGATAAGAGAGAGATAATAACTGGTGGAGATCATCTTTTCTGTCTTTGGATTTTACTGCTGCCATTGGTGCTTATTCTATCTCTGAGGAAGTTGCGTGGTTTTCTCCTTTATGGTTTCCCTGAGGAAAATATTTGTGTTCATTGTCTCTTGCGATTGATTTTTGTGCTTGTTCTTCTCTCAGTTAATATCCTAAGATCATATTGCTTAAATGATAAAATTCTAACATGGTATTAGAGCTAACCCAAGAAGAAGACACTGTGAAGCTACAGAAGCTAGGGATTCATACTTTTTGGGTCTCTCTCCATAATCCATTAGAAAAATAAGGCTAGGCTAACTCTCCACTGAAGGGCGCATATTTTGTCGAAGCAGAATCTGATTCTGAGCACTTTCAGTTTTTGACCTACCACTACATTGGGAAATTAGGGATTTTCACTGAAGAGGAATTTTTGAGTGAGCCCAGGATAGGATTACTCTCCTCCTCAAAATAGAATTTTAGAGACAAAAAATCGAGGTTTTTGGTTGGGTAGAACTCCGGGAAAGTCAAACCCTAATTTTCCCTAGAACCAGAAAATGAGCACTGTAGAAGATTAGCTCCAGATCCAGTTTTCAGCTTCTCAAATTGGTAAGATCTAAATATTTTGTATTTCCATTTGAGGTTCTCTATTAAGATGTCTCATCACACCAATCTTGATGAAAAGCTTGAGGGAGCTGTTAACTTCCGATCCTGGAAGTATAGGATCTCCCTGGTCCTGGAAGAAAATGAATTGGACTCCTACATAAGTGGAGAGGATCCAGTTCCAGAGGGAGATGAGGCTAAGGCCTTACACAAGAAGAACTTGATCATGGCCAAAAGGATTATTACTGATTCAATCAAGGATCACCTCATACCACATGTGTCCTCCCTAAAGACACCTAAAGTGATGTTTGATGCCCTGACCAAGTTATTTGAAGGGAAGAACATAAATCGAAAGATAACTCTAAGAAATCAATTGAAGAATGTAAAGATCCAGAATGCAGAGACCATACAATCATACTTTACAAGGGTATCTCAGATCAAGGAACAACTTGAAGCAGTAGATGAAGAAGTAGAGAATGCATAAATTGTGATGACCACCTTGAATGGTCTCCCTAGGTCATGGGACTATTTCATTCAAGGGATTTGTGCCAGAAAGAAGATAGTCAATTTTAGTAGACTGTGGGAGGAATGCTCACAAGAAGAAGCTTGGAGAGTAGCTCGAGAAGAAAATATGGGAAGTGAAGATCAAGCTCTCACAGTACACTCCAAGAGAAGAAGAACAAACTATCACAAAGGTAAGCACTCTCACTAGAAAAATAATCTTTGAATATCTAATAAATATTTGTCTAAAATCAGACGCTATACATGTGATGAGAAATGACACTATGCTAGAGAATGTCCTAGAAACAAAAATGGCTCTCACAAGAAGAAGGGAAGCAAGAAAAGACATAATGCTCACACTGCAGAGGATGATGAACCTCCCAGAAAGAAAGCCAAAGAAGGAAGTGAAGATTCTTCTAGTGAAGAAGAATATGTTCTGATTTCTGCCCTCATAAGCACTGTTACACATGGAAGCAATGGTTGGCTCATTGATAGTGGGGCTTCCAAACGCATGACGAGATTCAAGGAATCCTTTGTGAAATTATTTGAACATGAATCACCCCACAAAGTAAAACTTGGGGATGACTACCTGTATCCCATAAAAGGTAGCGGTGAATTCTCCTATAAGCTAGATTCTAGAAAGTCTATGAAGATGAAGGATGTCCTATTTGTACCAGGACTAAAGAAGAACCTTCTCTCCATCTCGACATTGGATGCAAAAGGAATAAGGGTTGCATTTATAGATGGCCAAGTCCTTCTGTGGCCAAAAGGAAAGACTATAGATGATGTAGTAGTGATTGGAGAACAAGAAGGAGGACTATACAAATTGAAGGGCCAACCAGAACAAGATTTGGTCCATGACTCGGTAGATCCAAATGAACTTTGGCATAGAACGCTTGCACATGTGCACGATAGGGCACTACCACTTGCAAGCAAATCTGTTGAAGGTCTTCCAGAAATGTAGGTAAAAAATGAAGGTGTTTGCAAAGGATGTGCGAAAGGAAAGAACACAAAGAAGACATTTCCAAGTAGAGAAAGCAAAGAAAAATGAATCTTGGAAATCATTCACTCCGATGTATGCGGTCCGATGTCATCCAGTTCATTAAGTGGGTATGTATATTATGTTTCTTTCATTGATGATTTTTCTAGGAAGACATGGATATACTTCTTGAAAAACAAGGATGAAGTATTCAACAAGTTCAAGGAATTCAAAGCCTTGATCAAAAACCACACAAAGAAGAAAATAAAGATATTTCGATCAGACAATGGCAGACAATTCACATCAAATGAATTCAAAAAATTATGCAGAGATTTGGGGATTAAGAGGGAGCTTACCACTCCATATAATCCAAAATAGAATGGGGTTGCAGAAAGGAAGAATAGAACGATCATGTAAGCAGCAAGAGAAATTCTTCATGATCAAGATCTTCCTATGCATCTATGGGAAAAAGCTGCCAGGATAGTTGTGTATGTACAGAACCGTACTCCACATAGAGTACTAGAGAACAAGACACCTGAATAAGTCTTCTTTGGCAAGAAACCAGAAGTCAGTCATCTTAGAATATTTGGTTGTCTAGTGTACATTCACATTCCTAAAGAAAAGAGGATAAAGTTAGATCCTTCAGGGAAGAAGGGTATATTCGTGGGATATAGTGAAAGCTCGAAGGCTTACAGAATATACTTCCAAAGATTCAAGAAGATCGACATCAGCAGAGACGTAACATTTGACAAAGACTCAACTTACAACAAATCCAAAAAAAGACCTGTTGAAGACTTTGAAGAAACATAAGTATCCAGAATCCCTAATACAACAATAAACGAAGCAAATCTAGAAGAAGATTGAGAAATGGAAGAACCTCAGGAACTTGTAGATCCACCCCAAGAGAAGAATCCTCACAAGAGGAAACCTGCATGGGTATGAGAGGTTATCCAAGGTGTAGAAAGATATGGGGCTCCAGAAGAAATACAAAGATAAAGGAAGAGAACTAGGTCCTGCTCCGGATATGTAGCCCTATTATGTGACATCATTGATAAAGAACCTTCCAACTATGAAGAAGCGACAGAGAATAAAGAATGGAGGGATGCTATGATCGAAGAGTATCAATAGATCATGAAGAATGATGTCTGGGATGTTGTCCCAAGATCAGAACGGAATTCTGCTGTGACTTCCAAGTGGATCTAAAAGATCAAGCATGCTGCAGATGGTAGCATAGAGAAATATAAAGCAATATTTGTGGCTCATGGCTTCTCTTAAAAAGAAGGAATAGATTCTGAAGAGACTTTTGCACCTGTAGCTAGATACACTTCCATCATATCAGTACTTGCTCTGGCTGCAGTAATGAAATGGAAGATACACCAGACGGATGTCAAGATAGCTTTCTTGAATGGTGTAGTAGAAGAGGAAGTGTATGTGGAGAAACCACTCGGTTTTGAGACACATGATAGGAAGAATCACGTGTGTAAATTGAAGAAATCCCTGTATGGTTTAAAACAGGAACCCAGGACATGGCACATCATAATTGATAGCTTCCTTACTAGTTTTGGCTTTACCAAAAGTAAAGCAGATCCCAACCTTTACTACAAGGTTGAAGAAGGAAACCTAGTGATACTCTTACTATATGTAGATGACCTATTTGTAACAGGTGAGGATGGGTTTATTGCTGACACAAAGGGGAAGCTTGCTGTTGAGTTAGAAATGAAGGACTTGGGTATGATGCATTACTTTCTAGGCATGGAGGTGTTGCAGAATGCAGATGGAATTTTCATGGGACAAGGGAAGCATGCAATAGAGATCCTGAAGAGGCTCAAGATGATGGACTGCAAGGCCATGACCACACCTATGGAATAAAACCTGAATCTATTGAGTGATGCTTCATCAGATATAGTTGATGCTACAATGTATCATCAGATGATTGGGTCTTTTATGGACCTGACAAATACGAGACCAGATATATGCTTTGTTGTGAACACATTGAGCCAGTTCCTGACAGATCCAAGACATGTTAACCTGATTGCTGCAAAGCATATTACGAGGTACTTGAAGGGTACAGTTGATTATGGGCTGAAGTATGAGGCGAATCAAAAAAATTAACCTGGAAGGTTATGTGGATTCAAATTGGGCAGGCAGTGCCATTGATAGGAAGAGAACTCCGGGATGCTACTTCAGTATGGGATTAGGTGTGATCTCTTGGTTTAGCATGAAGCAATCCTGCGTGGCACTGAGTACAGCCGAAGCAAAGTATGTTGCAGCTTGTTTGGCTAGTTGTGAGGCAGTGTGGCTGAGGAAGCTACTATCTGATTTGTTTGATCTCCAGTTGGATGTTACTTGCATATATTGTGACAACTAGAGTTGTGTGAAGTTGTCAGAGAACCTAGTGTTCCATGACAAGTCGAAGCATATCGAGATCAAATATCACTATATCATGGATATTGTGTAGAGAGGAGCAGTGCAGCTCCTCTATGTTGTGACGGATGAGCATATAGCTGGTGTGTTGACCAAGACATTAGCCATAATGAAGTTTGAGTACTTTAGGGAGAAGTTTGGTGTTCTCTAGATCAAGGTTCCCTCCAAAGGGAAGTGATGAGTCCGAGAGCCCTTCTGACATGGTAGGATTGGTTCCTTCCATGGTCAGATGTAAGTGCATAGCCCTTCTGACATGGTAGGATTGGTTCCTTCCATGGTCAGTTGCAAGTGTAGAGCCCTTCCATGGATGGTAGTAGTTGTGTCCTACCATGCAACTAGTTGTAAGTGCTGGGCCCTTCCATGGATGGTAGTAGTTGTGTCCTACCATGCCACTAGTTGTAAGTGTTGGGCCCTTCCACAGATGATAGTAGGTGTGTCCTATCATGTTGATGGTTGTAAGTGCTGGGTCCTTCCACAGATGATAGTAGGTGTGTCCTATCATGTTGATGGTTGTAAGTGCTAGGCCTTTTCACAGATGATAGTAGGTGTGTCCTATCATGCTAGTGAATGTAAGTGCTGGGCCTTTTTGACATGGTTCTTGGATGTGTTCCTCCCATGGTCGGATATAAGTGTTGGGTCTTTCTGACATGGTGGTCGATGTGTTCCTCCCATGGTCAGATGTAAGTTTCGGGCCTTTCTAACATGGAGGTGGATGTGTTCCTTCCATGGTCAGATGTGAGTGTTGGGTGTGCCTTTCCTGACATGGTGGTGGATGTGCTCCTCCCATAGTCAGATGTAAGTGTTGGACATGCCTTTCTAACATAGTTCTTGGATGTGTTCCTCCCATGGTCAGATATAAGTGCTGAAGAAGATGAAGACCTACATGGAGGCTAAGCCTACAACCAACATGAAAAAGGGCTAGCTCTGTAGAAATTCATATGACAAGTAGAATTGAGAGATAGCACCATCTATTCGAGATAGCAGAAGTAACGACGATGATGACCCAAGATGATCCGGTAATGATCCATACTTGATGATGCTCCAGTGATGATCTAGACTTGATGATGATCCAGTGATGATCTCTAGTGATGATGATATAGTGATGATCCAAGCTTGATGATGATCCATACTTGATGATGATCCAGTGATGATCCAGACTTGCATTAAAGAGAATTTGAGGTAAAAAATGGGCCTCCTAAGAGATGTACTACAAAAATATAAGATGTATTAAAATATTATGAGTTAGGGGTTTTATGGGGTAGGTATATATGACAACTCACCTCCTATAAT